>JAQMRL010000001.1:8140489-8150489 GCA_035578175.1 Catonia carolina
CACATATCAGAGTGCGTAAATCGCCTGGTTTACTCAATTTTTTATTGTCTACAAGATAAGTTAGGCGCCATGTTTGCTGAAATTCTCGGTGAGGCTATTTTTACGTAAACAAATTTTTTTTAAGATTACGGCTTTAATATGCAATTAAGAGCAAAAGTTTATATAATAAAAGTTGTAGAGAATTTAAAATTCTACAACTTTTATTTCAAACATTTTTTTGTATAACGCTTAGTTTAGCAGTAATTAGCGATTTTCTGATTTTTCTCACGAAAACGTGTGAAAAATCGATTTTTTCAAGATTTCGGCATTAGAATGCATTTTACGACAAAAATTTTATAGGAAATAAAAAGATCTACAACTTATATTTAAAGCATTTTTCACTATAGAGCCTAGTTTAGCGTGAAAGAGTAATTTTTTGTATTTTTAAGCCAAACTGAGTTCGATTTTCATTTTGCGTCTATCACTCATGATTAAAATAAGGTTATGTTTTTGAGGTTAGTTTTTTGTTTATTTCTAATGTTTTATTACTAATGTTAGGTATATTTTTAATTATTTGCACTGGTAAGAAAAAGTTGTGTGAGTGTTTCACACCAGATTTTTTTGTTTTTTAATGTGGTTACTTAGATATCTAAGTTACTTAGGTATAGGGCTATAGTTATTTATCTTTCAGAGACATGATGTAGCGTAATGCATTAGTCATTCTGAGAAGTGTGAGAACCGATACTGCCACAACTTCACAATCTAATAATTAGTCAAAACAATTTTTTCCCATTGGTATGAGACATTTAGTTAGTATAATTTTATTCACAACTGAAACACTGATAAGATAAACATCCTGCTGTTAATTGTATGTTTACTGAAATTAATATTGTTGGCTATTTACATACTTACAGAACATAAATTTATCTTTCATTTGATAAATATTATGGTACCATTCTCCACTATGAGTAATCTAACGTGTGAATTTATTTCTCATATAGGCCACTAAACAGTCTCACTAAATCTGATATTTTCATTATGACATCCGCGCAGTTGTGTTAAAAACTGGAATAAAATATGATAAATATTTGATAGTTCTTTCATTATTACTGTGTTGTTTAGGTCATCAGCTGAAAGGCTGGTTTGAACCTGTAAAGGTTTTGCTAAGTAAAACGAGGAGTGAGGTGGTTTACCATTGCCTTCCTCACTGAATGGAAAAGTACATTATTAGCATGCCGGGCCCTCTGAAAAGCACTTATTTTCCACTCTGCAAATGTCACCTTCACTTCATTCACCCATTGTCTGGCTGTATAATGAATTCCATTACTTTCAGAGGAGATAACTCTGATTTATGTCTTTTACACCTCTACCTCTTCTGTTCTAAAATGATTCAGTCATTTAATTGGCTGACCATATGATAAGAAACGGAACTATTTATTTTAGCCCTGCAACGAACAGATTGAGTGTAAATAATTTGACACTCCACTGTCTGTTATGGGCAATCATTATTACTACAACACATTATTTTATTATTATTACATTGTCTCTTAGGCCTATATATAATATTTTTTATAGGGCCTACTTTAGTTTTTTCGTATAATTACAGCTAGGAAATTTAAAACTTAATATTTGAATTTATTTAATTTTTTACTATCTTCTATGTTTTTAAACTTCATTTTTTGTAATAATTTTTAAATTTGTGCACAATTTTTTTTTAACAACACATTGGACACAAAAGTACCTTTAGTACCTTTACTAAGTTTTCTTAATGTTTTTGAATTGTTAAACTTTATTTATAATAAAAATTATTAAAATTTTCTAACATTTTTTTTATTTTGTTTATAAAATAACACCTAGAACATCGAAAAGTTGATTCATGAAAAGTTAATTTTCATTTTTATTTTCAAAACTTGTTTTTAGCATTTGCTGTGTAGGCTATAGCGCTGAGAAGATTTTTCAAAGTTATCTTTCTCCCACCACTACTCATGGAGGTGGTCTTAATAATAAAGCTGGGCTATAATAATATTAATATTAATATCAGGTTATATTAATAATAATAATAATAATAATAATATAATAATATTATGGTATTATTCTCCATTATGAGTAATCAAACGTGTGAATTATTTTTCATATAGGCCTACTAAACAGTCTCACTATACATATCTGATATTTTCATATTATTTACATATTAATATTCTGCCCATAACAGACAGGTGGAGTGTCAAATTATTTACACTCAATCTGTTTGTTGCAGGGCTAAAATAAATAGTTCTGTTTCTTATCATATGGTCAGCCAATTGAATGACTGAATCATTTAAGAGCAGAAGAGGAAAAGGTGTAAAAGACACTAATCAGAGTTATCTCCTATATAAGTAATGAATTTCATTATACAGCCAGACCCTGTGGTGAATGAAGTGAAGGTGTCATTTGCAGAGTGGAAAATATGTGCTTTTCAGAGGGCCCGGCATGCTGATAAGCGTACTTTTCCACTCAGTGAGGAAGGCAATCATAAACCACCTCACTCCTCGTTTTACTTAGTAAAACCTGTACAGGTTCAAACCACCCGTTTGGCTGATGACCTAAACAATAACAATATTAATATTAATAATAATATTATAATATATAGGCCTATTATTATTATTATTAGATATAATATTATTAATAATAGGCCTATTTATTATTTTTGTTTGAATTATAAAAGTAGATACTGTATAATTTTATTAATAATTTTAAAAATAAATATCAATTTATAACAAAAGCTTATTGAAAATTAAAAAAATTACAATATAAATAAATGACATGAACTCAAAGTTAGGTATTTAACACCGGTTTTACAAGGTGTTAATAAAATAAATTGTACGGTGGAACTAAGTCAAATAAATAACAGCTGTAGAGAGAGAGATTTAACTGTGGCCTTCAATGTTAGACAGGCGAGCGCAAAGGGGTTAACTATTCTCAGTGAGTGTGTGTGAGGGTGAGGGTGGTTGCTGTCCCTACCACATAGCATAACGCGTTCGACGCCATACTTTGTAACGGTCGTTGTGAAACTAACCCAGCTTTATTATTAGGACCGCCTCCATGAGTAGTGGTGGGAGAAAGATAACTTTTAAAAATCTTCTTCTCAGCACCATCGCTTAAGCCTACTCGGTGTCCCTTCATCAACCGTCCAATCGTACAGCCTGTTATCCCCCCTCCCCCCTGATAACTTCTAGTTTACACATATATTTTTTTCTTCTCATTTAAACGAGGGTCTTTTCCGTTTTCTGTATGCCACCATCAAATCCGAATTCTTTGAAGGGATGCATAAGCGTTTATTTCTCCCACACCCTTCCTTACTTAAAACTCTACAGAGCAGCACTCACGCACGCATACACGCGTCCATTCCATTCCTAGTAGCCTATACAGTAAGTACTGTGTTACACGTTCTGTTGTTTTTTTACTTATTTTGATTTTTTTATTGCTTTATATTTTTTTATTTACAGGTTACTTAGGGCCTATAACGTACTACTAAATATTATTACTAAGCTTATTCTAATTATTTACATTACTATTTGTAATATTATGTAGGCCTATTTTAAGGGATTAGATATTGTAATATAGGCCTATAAGCCTAACTTAAGGGATATTTTGGTATATATCATAAATTTCATTATAATCGATAACTGATGATAAAAAAAGAGCTTACTAACTACAAACATTGATTTACAGATTAGGAAAAATGTGTTAAAACATTATGTTTGGAGTGTATCATTACACGGGAGTGAAAAGTGGGTGATAGGGGCTGTAAAAAAGAAGAGGATAGAAGCTTTTGGAATGTGGTGTTATAGGAAAATGTTAAAGATTAGGTGGGTGGACAAAATAAGTAATTTAGAGGTTCTTAGGCGAGTAAATGAAAAAATAAGTAGGCTATACGGAAGCGTCTTACTAGAAGAAGGGATAGGCTAGTGGGGCATATCTTAAGACATCCGGGTATTGGGCTATCAATAATGGAGGGTAATATTGAGGGAGTAAATTGTAGGAGGAGGCAAAGATTAGAATATGTAAAGCAAATCACAAAAGATGTAGGGTGTTACAGTATGTAGATATGAAACGACTTGCGCAAGATAGAACAGCTTGCAGAACTGCATCAAACCAGTCGAGAGACTGATGATAAAAAAAAACTGATGATAAATGATAAAAATTTTCCGTGCTTTGGTGCACGAGGAGGATTACTATGTTGCTATCCTTTGGCAGGATTTTAACATAGGTAAATTAAACTTAAAATGAAAATGAGTGTTGGTTGTGTGAAAGTGTTGTGTTTTCACTGCAGACTGCAACTTCTGGAATTAACTACTTCCTGAAAAACCCGAACTCTTACCAACCCAAACTTTTATGTTTTCTTGTTTCCTACGGTGCGCTCCACCATCCTGGCTTAAACTGGGTGACAGGAAACCTCTTAAATAATCTCTGTAAAACCTGAAAAATCCTACGAAAAATAATTTTGTGGGGGTGCAGTTCTATTTCAAGCTGAGAACAAAAGCTCACATTTTAATCTGTTTGGGAGGCTTAGCTCAGTTGATTCTTTTAGTTTTAATGAATCATTTAACTCACTTACCTATTTAAACTGCAAGAAGATAGCCTACAGTTTGCTTTAAAATTTCGAGATCCGTCAGGAATTTTATATTTACAAGGGCGGTCTGCCTTTAGCGAACACCACAATCCAAAGTATGATCTCTTACAGACTCCTTCAAAATGAAATAATGTTTTCAGCTTATACGCTAAGGCGTTTTTAACCCTAGAATGGAAAGCCTAATAATAGTTTTGGAAACCTGTCGTAATATTTACTACTGATCTTTATAAGTCCAAATCTTATAGATGCATGTATTTTAAATAAAAATGTGCTATGTTTATAATTTTTTAGTTTATTTCATATAAATTTAATATACAATAAAGTTAAAATAACGGTATTATGCACCTTGAATATTATTATTTTTTTTCAAATTAATTGGTTTAGTAGTAAATTTTTATTAAGTTGGAAAATTAGTAAAATACCATAAAGTCTTATAAATTGTTAGGTAAACTGTTTGATATTGCTAAGAAAAAAACAAGGTAGTCAGAGTCTAGGTATTTGCAAAGATTTCACTGTTCAATCGTGATAGACGTCGGTGCACCTCTTGCATATTTCTCCTCTGTGCTCCCCGCAGAATCCCTCGTTGCAATTGATACACCAGCTTGTTGTCATACGCCTCTTTATTGCTGGGCAATGTTTACAAACTGTTCGTTTCTTGACCTGTTTAGGGACAGGAACTGGATCATTTTCTCTTCCCAGAACTTGAAGTATAATCGTCTTCAAAGATCGTTGAATTGAGACACATTTGATCCTTTCTTCTAACCATGGTGTTATGAGCTGTTCATGTAGCCTGATCATATTTTATAATACAACTAACTATTTACAGTTTATTTTAACACTAAACACGTCACTAGGAAAGCTAAAATAATTAAAATATAAATCGATACCCTATAAAAAATAGTTACGGTAGTGGAAACCCGTCGTAATATTTACGATTTATACTCTCACTCGACAGAATACAAAAGTTGTAACCGATGTCAATAACACACTGACCTTGTCTCAGGCGAAACGATACCCACCCTTAAGATCGGTACAGTCAACGTTAAAACGTAGTAGTACCAACGAAAAACGAAGTTGACGTAGTAAATTTTACGACGGCTTTCCATTCTAGGGTTAACTAGTCTATGTAAATTTTTAGCAAAACACAGCTGATTGTTAAAATTTGAAGATCTCAACATTTTACAAGATACACAATCCTCTAGCAACTGAATGTAGGCCTATAGTCTATCTAGTGTAAGAGTACTCCGCGTGAGGCAAGCGCCAATAGGTTGTAAACGAAAGTTTTACTCTAGTTAGCGCGTATCTACCTCTCGACGGACAATATTATCTTGCACTACGTTCCATCATTAAAATATCTACATCCAGCTAAAATAAACATTATTCATTAAACATTTTCAATTATAGGCCTACCGTTCAGATTTCTTTTTATTATTGTAGTTTCATAAAAACTCCTTAATTAATTATTTTAACTATTACATTTAACAAAACACTTTTTTCTACTTTTTAATGTTTATCGCTTATATGTTACAAAAACTCAACACATTCACTATCACGCATGTTAACTAAACACAGCTTACAAAACTTTTCAATTTCAGTCTACGAAGAAAATCGAAACGAACCGATACATTACCAAAAGATAATGATGAAACTAAAAATTAGTTAAACACGGGCAAGTGCAAACAGTTGTATTAAACTAGTCACAGACATTAATTTTAATGATACAAAATAAACAATATGAAATGATAAACAACGAATCTTTGGGATTGTTTACTCTCCTGTTATTATTCAAGAGAATTAGTCTAATGCTCTATTAGGCCTACTTGTGACCAAAAATAAAATAAAACTGAGTCTATAATAAAAACCCATTAATCATAAATATTAATGTAATAATAATTAATAATGTAACGAAAAATAAAAATGTAAGAGTAACAATAGTAAAAGTTTTAGTTATTAATGGTAAACTAATGTTCGATTTATAAACACTTTCTAACAAATGAATTGAACGTGTTTTTATTATATTAAGCTTAGGGCGAATAATTAGTATTGTATGGAATTTTGTTTTTGATCATGCTGTGCGTATTTTAAATTAATGCGCATGCTCACTTGTATTGCTGGTTGCCTACGTCGGAGTACTCTTAGCGTAGACAGACTCTATAACCATCCATTTGTGTCCATCCTATTCATTTTCCAAACCCATCCAGAAAACTTATTGTTAAACTTAATCTAGACAAAAGGGCAAAACAAAAAAACAAGAGGCGAATTTAGTTTAACTATTTCAATTTAATTAAAGAAAGAAACAAATTTTTTAATTTTTTTTTTTATTTCACAAATTTTAGTTTTTCTTTATAAATAGGTCTAAAATAAAAAAACAAAAAAAAAATCTAGTGTGAAACACTCACAAAACTTTCTCTTGCCAATGCAAATAACGAACAATAGGCCTATAATCTAAGTAATAAAACATAAGAAAAAAACAGAAAACTAACCTCAAATAAACCTAATCTTATTTTAATCATGATTGAAAGACGCAAAATGAAAATCAACCTCAGATGGGCTTAAAACTACGGAAATTTTTTTTTTGCAAAACTAAACTAGGCTCTGTAGAGAAAAATGCTTTATATAAAAGTTGTAGATCTTTTATTTCCTATAAATTTGATTATAATATATAGACTACACTTTTGTTGTAAAATGCATACTAAGGCTGAAATCTTAAAAAAGTCAATTTTTTTACACGATTTCGTGAGAAAAAAACAGAAAATCCATAATTACCGCTAAACTAAGCGTTGTACAAAAAAATGTTTTAAATAAAAGCTGTAGGATTTTAAATTCTGTACATTTTTTGTTACATAAATTTTTGCGCCATACTGCATATTAAAGCCGTAATCTTAAAATCAATTTTTTAACGTGAATACAGCCTCACAAAAAATTTCAGAAAACATGGCGCCTACCCTATCTTGTAGCGGATAAAAAATTTAGTAACCCAGGCGATTTAAAAAAAAAATCGTAGGACCAGTTTTTGAAAAAATTACAAAAAAATAAAAAATTACAGGAATAAACTACTACTTCCGGAAATGTTCGTGTCGGGTCCGGTAGTGGTGTCTAACTTAAGTTTCAAGTTCGTACGATGTTCCGTTCTTGAGATATTCTGTTCACACACACACACACACACACACACACACACACACACACACACACACACACTCACACACACACACACACACACACACACACACACACACACACACACACACACAGACCATTCGCTAAAAACATGTTTTTTTGGGTTCAGTGGGTCTGAAAACGTGTCGATCCGGTGAAAACTTGATTTCTAAAAATCGACATGAAAACAATTCTTTCCTTTCTATATAGGCTGTTTATGTAGGCAAGAGAAAGTAAAAATTAACAATTGAGTTTGCAGTGTGCTCCCGTAAAGGCCAAAATGTAAAAACGTGTTTTTTGCAGTTTTGGCTGCTATTTTGAAATAGATGAAGATTTTTGGAAATTTTTTTTACCAGATTAAATGTTAACTTACAGATCTTTCAAACTCTGCCAGAAAATATATACGTTTACATTTGAAAATTACGAGATCCGAACGTTGGCTTAAGTTTCGGCACACTCTGTACATTCAAAGTGGACGAAAATATTTTTATTAAATAGCCAATTTTCACATTATAGGGTAATATTTTTTCCATGTCGTTCTATGTCACCCCCGTTTCCTGCAATCAGTTAGGGACATCTTATCTGCCTCACCCGGTATACTACATGGTCGTATATTTGGATAAAACATTATAGAAGGTACAAAGTACAAAAAGTGCATTTGCTTCAGGAAGAAGTTTGTAAGGGGTGGGTGAGTAGGTAGAGTAGGGATAGTTTCAACGGGGCAAGTGTTGTCTCCTTCTCACTTAATCATCATTCCCTCTCTTTCTAACTGTATACATCACTTCCCTTGGATGTGCTTCCCCCACCACTAAACAGAAAAGCTCAGCGGACCCTCACATTACGATATTTCACTTGACGATGTGTTATCAAATTCGTCATTGGATTCCCAAAGTGGCACGTGCACTTTTCCCGCCAATCATCAACCCCTTCAGTAAGAAGTTCTGATCGAATGTACTCCCTCCCTCCCTCCCTCTTGTCAAGATACACTCAACCATGCTACCCACACCCTCCCATCTTCAGCTCAAGGTTGTTTCTGTTTTTCAGTTTTGTCACGGCACCCTTACTATTTGTAGTGTTACGCGTATCGCCTTAGTTATCGGTTTAGCATCTGTGCCGTAGTGTCTGTCGTGTTATTATATATAGGCCTACATAGGTACGTATTCTTTGTAGTTTTGATACCGTGTTTCCTGTGTACGTTACTGTAGTTATAATGAAAATGGGTCCTAAATCGCGCATAAAAAGCAAAATTTCTATTAAAGAAAAGCAAGAAATTTAAAAAAAAAACAAAATGAAGGGGCTAGGATAAATAAATTGGTTCGCCAGTATGGTTATTCCCAGTCTAAATTTCCACGATTGTAAAGCAAAAGTTAGTTTTAAAAGACGTTAAAGTGGCTGTTAGATCAAACACAATTCAAAAAGGCATTTTTTTATAATTATACCTATTATCACTGCCCATAACAGACAGGTGGAGTGTCAAATTATTTACACTCAATCTGTTTGTTGCAGGGCTAAAATAAATAGTTCTGTTTCTTATCACATGGTCAGCCAATTAAATGACTGGACCATTTAAGAACAGAAGAGGTAGAGGTGTAAAAGACACTAATCAGAGTTATCTCCTCTGAAAGTAATGAATTTCATTATACAGCCAGACCCTGTGGTGAATGAAGTGAAGGTGTCATTTGCAGAGTGGAAAATATGTGCTTTTCAGAGGGTCCGGTATGCTGATAAGCATACTTTTCCACTCAGTGAGGAAGGCATTAGTAAACCACCTCACTCCTCGTTTTACTTAGTAAAACCTCTACAGGTTCAAACCAGCTTTTTGGCTGATGACCTAAACAAACCTATTATCAAATCATTTGTACTGAAATCAGCGCTATTTGAAGAATGTATAGGGTTATCTGTATGTACAGACTAAAGTAAATTTCTTGTGGAATTGTATATATGGTCTAATGATTGGGCAAGAATGCGGTCTCACAATACAATATTTTTGCTATACGATCGTTCTTCCGGAACGAATTACGATCGTAATATGAGGGCCTACTGTAGGCCTATTAGTTTAAACCAGAAACCAAGGCATGATTACCATTGTTATTAAGTAGCCTACGTGTTTTTGTTTAATTTGAAATTTAAATTTAGTTTGATAGGAAAAAATTGTTTGGTCTGACGCTCTGTTAGGCCAGTATTTAACTGTTTTCTCTTTTACCACCACTGGTTCTGTGTTTTTGGCGGTACAGTAGACTCTCAAAAATCCGG
>JAQMRL010000001.1:8155489-8317989 GCA_035578175.1 Catonia carolina
CTACAGCTCCAGCCGCTTCTCGCATCCCATCTGCCATCTCTTTCGGTTCATCCAGTCCCCCTCCACAAGATTTCTATTCCTCATATCGGAATACACCTGCTTGTTCCACAGTTCGGGCGGTCTTCCTCTTCTTCTCCTTCCAGGTGGATCCCAATTCAGCATTCTCTTGGGCCACCTTTCATCTCTCATCCTCTGTGTATGTCCCAACCATATAAGGCGCTTCTTCTCAATTTGCTCCACTGTTGTATCCATTTTCCCCATTCTGTTCCTTATCTCCGAATTTCGTACTCGATCCATCCTTGAAACACAACTACTCCGGCGCAAGAAATCCATCTCCACAGCATTTATTCTTTGCATGTCTCTTTTGATCAATTCCCATGTCTCAGAGCCATAGAGCAATATACTCTGTACAATGGAATGATACATTTTAATTTTCGTACATTTTTTATATTTGTAGACCAGAGTATGGAGTTTAATGTTTGTGTCGCCTGCTTGGCCTGTCCAATTCTACTTGTGATTTCTCTTTTTGAATTGCTCTCCGATGATATGCTGCCCAGGTATTTATATTCATCACATTTCACCACATTATGACCTCCTACTTGTAGATCCCTTGCTGTACCTCCTGAAACTAGGTATTTGGTCTTTTTGAAATTTATTTTCATTCCATTTTTCCTATAAGAATCAGCAAGTTTCCTGATCATGTAATGAATATCATGCTCATCACCAGCCATTATTACTTGATCATCGGCGAACAAGAGTGAGTAGATATATTCGTTATTTATTGGGATACCCATATATTCAAGATTTATTTATCCAAGATTTCAAAAAGTCTCTGTATTGGTACCGTATCGAAAGCTTTCTCCAGATCGATAAATATCAAATGGGTTTCTAAATTCCTCAGTTTTCTCTTTTCAATTCTTCTTCTTAAAGTTCCATCTCCTATCGGAGGTTGGATATCATAATGGCTATGGTCACTTTGCTGGCTGCTGCTCTGAATAGTTGCAATGAACTACAGTTGAACCATTCTCTAAGATTCCTCAGCCAAGAGATGCGTCTTCTTCCTACGCCTCTTCTTCCTCGGATCCTTCCCTGCATAATAATTCTCAGCAACTCATATTTTTCTCCTCTGGTTATGTGACCCAAATATTCTAGTTTTCTTGTTTTTATACTCTTCATAACTTCTAACTCCTTATTTAAACGTCGTAGCACCTCAACATTGGTAACCTTTTGGACCCACTGAATTTTCAACATTCTCCTGTAACACCACATTTCAAACGCTTCTATCTTCTTTATGTGTTGTTTCTTCAATGTCCAAGCTTCCATTCCATATAGTACGATAGAAAATACGTAACATCTTAGAGCCCTCAATCTGAGAGGCATGTGAAGGTCTTTGTTAGCATTGTCTTCAATTTTATGAATGCTTGCCTTGCAGTTTCAATTCTTACTTTAATTTCTTTGCTTTGGTCATTCTTGTCATCAACCCAGGTTCCCAGATATTTGTATGCCTCTACTTTTTCTATTTGGGTTTGCTCTATTGTTAATGTTTCATTTCCATGTTCTGCTCTCGAGACAATCATAAATTTTGTTTTTTCTCATTTATTCTAAGTCCATATCCAATGCAATGATCGTTAATTCTATTCACCAATTCTTGCAGCGATTCCAGGGTGTCTGCCATCACAACGGTGTCATCAGCGAATCTTATGTTATTTACTATCCTTCCACCCACAGAGATTCCATCACTCAGTTCTGTTATGGCGTCTTGAAATATGGCTTCACTATACATGTTGAACAGTAGTGGCGACAGAACACAACCCTGTCTTACCCCTCTCTTTACATCAATATTCTCGGATTTTTGTTCTTCGACCTTTATATTGGCCTTTTGATTCCAATACAGATTGATGATGATTCGCAAATCTCGTCTGTCTATATTTTTGTTTTTCAATAATTCTATTAGTTTTTCATGTCGGACCCTGTCAAATGCTTTTTCAAAATCAATGAAACAGGCATATCTTTTCAATTAGCTGCTTTAATGTAAACATATTGTCAGTACATGAGCGTCCCGCGGTAAATCCACTTTGTTCTTCACCTATATTTATTTCTTTTTCAATTCTCTTCCTTATTATGCGTCCATACAGCCTCCCTATTGTAGCTAATACTGTGATACCCCAGTAATTCGCACAATCATCACGCGATCCCTTCTTGTGGATCGGTGTCAAGTAGCCAAGCTTCCAATCTTGGGGAATTTTATTGTGCATGAATAGGCATCTATTAAATATATATGCAAGGATTTCAAAAGTTCTAGAAGTTGCAGCTTTCAAGAGCTCAATTGGGATACCTCCAGGACCTGGTGATTTACCATTTTTCATTTCTTTAAGACTCTCTTGCACTTCTCTTTCTGTTATCTCATCTATTTGGCCGACAGGTTCATATTCTCCCCACGGTTTTAGATACACCTCTCTATCTTCTTTTAACATCTTAGAGAAGTAAATCCTCCATCTGTCAATGCCTATCAGATCTATTGCTATGCCTTTCCTATCCTTCCTCAGGTTCTTAACAACATTCCATGCCTCTTTTGTCCTTGTGCCACCAATATACTGATCAATTTTTGTGCATTTTGTTTCCCATTCTTCATTCTTGAATTGCTGTATCTTTATTTTGACTTCTTTCCGTTTCTGCTGATACAATTTTCTGTCCTGTTCATTCTTTGTCACGAGCCAATTGTTATACAACCTTTTCTTTTCCAAAACAATTTTCTCTATACTTTCCGTCCACCATGAGTTTCTCTTCTGTTCTACCTGTTTTTCACGTTCACCAAGCGCTTCTCTAGCTGCGGAATGTAATGGCTCTTTCAATGCATCATACTCTTCTTCTGCCGTACCTGTTGTGTAGGTTGGAAGTTTGGAGGATAGTCTTAATTTATAAAGAAATCTGATTGAGTCATCGTTCAAACTTTCTGCCATATATTTCCTCTGGTCCAATCTGCCAGATTCGTCTTGGTTATTATTACCCTCCATATGATTGTTCAATCTTTTGAAAGGTAGAAATACTTCCATCTACTTCTTTGTCATGAGTGAAAGACGCAAAATGAAAATCGAACTCAGTTTGGCTTAATAATATGGAAAATCACTCTTTCACGCTAAACTAGGCTCTGTAGAGAAAAATGTTCTAAATAAAAGTTGCAGATTTTTTAATTTTCTATAAATTCGATTATATACACTTTTATTATAAAATGCATACTAAGGCCGAAATCTTAAAAAAATCGATTTTTCTCACGTTTTCGTGAGAAAAAAACAGAAAATTGCTAATTACTGCTAAACTAAGCGTTATAAAAAAAAAGTTTGAAATAAAAGTTGGAGGGTTTTAAATTCTCTACAACTATTATCATATAATTTTTTTCGCTAAATTGCGTATTAAAGCCGTAATCTTAAAAAAACTATGTTTTTACGTGAAAACAGTCTCACCAATAATTTCAACAAACATGACGCCTATACCCTATCTTGTAGAGAATAAAAAATTGAGTAAACCAGGCGATTTTAAAAAAAATCGTAGGACCAGTTTTTGAGAAAATCACAAAAAAGTGAAAAATTACACGAATAAACTACTACTTCCGGTTGACCGATTTTGATTCAAATATTCGTGTTGGATCCGGTAAGGAAATGTAACTTAAGTTTCAAGTTCGTACAATGTTCCGTTCTTGAGATATTCTGTTCACACACACACACACACACACAGACCAATCGCTAAAAACATGTTTTTTGGGTTCAGGGGGTCTGAAAACGTGTAGATCCGGTGAAAACTCGATTTCGAAAAATCGACATGAAAACAATACTTTCCTTCCTATATATATTCATACTAGCGGGTCCCGCGTGGCTTCGCCCACGCAAACGTAAACAAAGAATCAGCGTTTAAGTATATACTCTCTGTATTTCTTATGGGAGGGTATTTTTGCGAATTCTACCACTTGAAATAAAAATTTTGCAAAATTATTTCTTTGCGACAGCTGAGAAAACTTAAGTTGATCTATAAATCAGGACATCTCTTTTTATATAGATAGCGCCCCGTCGTGGCTTCACCCATGCAATTTTAAGGCTATGATTCTGTATTTTAATTTACGTATAACTTAAGTCACAAAAACTTCATTCAGTCATTTTACATAGAGACAAATACGTCCGTAAAAAACAAAATATCGTCGAGAAAAAATATCGTTTTGACGGTTCGGTGACGGCGACAATACTGACACGCCGGTTTTAGGACGGTGCTGGTGCTCAGTGTAGACAATGTCATTATTTTTTCAAGAAAGAATATTTTTCTGTGACTGATACTTCTCGGAATGACGGAACTGAGACGTGACGTGACGGATGTGTGTGAATCGACCCTTATGGTGAAAAAATGAAAAAAATAAGGATTATAATACCATACTGCCTGAATTTACATAAATAACTGTTGTTTTATTTTAATTTAAGAAAATATCTTAACCGTATGCATTTTACTGAATTGGTTGAGACACATTTTTTTTTAAATTAGCGGGTCCCGCGTGGCTTCGCCCACGCAAACGTAAACGAAGAATCAGCTGTTTAAGTATACTCTCGTTATTTCTTATAGGAGGGTATTTTTGCGAATTCTACCATTTAAAATAAAAATTTTGCGAAATCCTTCCTTAGCGACAGCTTAGAAAACTTAAGTTGATCTATAAATCAGGACATCTCTTTTATATAATAGGTAGCTCCCCGTCGTGGCTTCGCCCATGCAATTTTAAGGCTATGATTCTGTATTTTAATTTGCTAATAACTTAAGTCACAAATATAATTTTTTTTTGAATTACGTATAAAGAACTATTCACACGTCACCGTCACCGTCACCGTCACGTCACTGTTCCGAAACGGAACCGGTATGGCCACTCGAAGTCAAAAATGATGACAGTATTCACACATGTACGTCAGTTTTCCTTTCGTCAAACTCCATTCAGTCATTTTACATAGAGACAAATACGTCCGTAAAAAACAAAATATCGTCGAGGAAAAATATCGTTTTGACGGTTCGGTGACGGCGACAATACTGACGCGCCGGTTTTGGGACGGTGCTGGTGCTCAGTGTAGACAATGTCATTAATTTTTTAAGAAAGAAAATTTTTCTGTGACTGATACTTGTCTTCTCGGAATTACGGAACTGAGACGTGACGTGGACGGATGTGTGTAAATCGACCCTTATGGTAAAAAAATAAAAAAGAGAAGGATTATAATAGCATAATACCTGAATTTACATAAATAACTGTTGTTTTATTTTAATTTAAGAAAATATCTTAACCGTATGCATTTTACTGAATTGGTTGAGACACATTTTTTTTAAATTAAATTTTAATTGTTCGTTTGCAAAAATCATTTTTACAATGTCAGTCAAAAACATTATGTGACCTAAGCAATGAAATCCGTATCTTGAATAATAAGTAATAATACTATAATTAAAGCATAAAAAACATTTATCTCTTATTATACTAATTACAACAACTCTGGAATTAATTCCGGTTAAAATGTAAATCCAGAGTTAGGTTAAACACTACGTACAGTACAACATCCGGAGTGACAAAAGTAAACCATAGATTAAAATCGTTGTTAAAGTCAATTTAACTTCTGGGAAAATAACTATAGTTTTGTAGTTGATCTGCTATATACGTACGATAAGAATGTATATACTGGATGCAACGGAATATGCCTATGGAGGGGGTAAATGTGTGTCGGAGCAAAACCAGTACATAAGCGTAGCGCTTCGCGCTGACCCGCATCCTCACATCAGTGGGGGGAATTTTTGCGATTTCTTCCCTTTAAAATCAAACTTTTGCAAAATCCTTTCTTATTGCGCGCTTACACAACATAAGAAAGCTAACTTCCAAATTTCAAGCCTGTAGCGTCAGTAGTTTCGTTAGGTGGTAAAGTGGTTTCAAAGTTTCAAAGTGGTTTCAAACCTGCAGTTGGCTAAAACGTTTTAAAGACAGGCATAGAATAAGAACGTCTATCAGCTGATCCGAAAGCGGTAGACGATTTTAAACAAAACTTGAAAGATATAATTAAAACTAGCGTTTTGAAAAAAGACTTCATCTATAACTTAGATGAAACAGGTTGATGCTGCAAGGCGTCACTGATTATTTTAAAAACAAATTACTGTAATAAGTTAATTAATTACATTTGCAGATTTTCTTTTGTTCATTTTACATTCACATTTTTATTTCTTTACTGTAGCATCTCTTTACTGAATTATAATTGGAATTATAATTATAGTAGGTTGCAACATAAAATAAATTTTTTAATTTTCAATATTTATTTTATCTTAAAAATAATAGCCTATATTTCACTACTCTATACGGTACTATACAACAGGCTACTGAAGGCCTATTTATTATTTGTTTTATTCATACCTTTCCGATAGAGTAATACTATGTTCTCGATTAACCTCAAAAATAGTAGTCTGTAACCAAAATTGTAAATCCTCAATTATTTGGGATAATCGGTACTTTACTGTAAAACAGGCATAGGGGCATTTATACCTACCGTCAAATTTCAGGGCGGCTGTAATGACGATGCATTGTTAAGATTCACTATACAGCTGAGCGCTGGTTGTAATAACGCGATTTTCTGTCAAGTTGCTGTACAAAAATCTCAGATGCGGACGCATTTCTCTCGACGGATTTTTGAGAGCATGTGCCCTAGACCTTTTAAAATAGGAATTACTTTTTAAAATATCGATTTTCCGCTGTGTTTTCTTTTTATGAAGGGATTTCCTATTAAATGCTAATTCTTTAATTAAACATCGATTAAAGTATTTGAAAATTTTGCTGGCTTTCAATTAATAACAGAATTCTAAATTAGTTATTATTTTTTTAAAAATTTCTAGTCGTTTTGATGGAAAACGACCGCGAAAAATGTGTGACGTCACGATTTTTTCTTATGTTATGCAGCCTTAGTTAGTAGAACGGGTTACTCATCAGACAGCGCAGAGAGCGGTAACGGATTTTACTACTCCCACTTCTTCCTCTAGCCTTCCCCTCACGGCGTTTGTTAGCGAGAACTGTCTCCTAGCACGTGCACTTATTTCTTATGTTATTGTTCCGTTATTAGGTCACGTTGTAATTCTGTTTATTCGATATGGCTCCATGTCGGTATTCGACAAAAGCAGGCAAAACGAGCAAAAAACTTCTTCTGTGCAGAAAATCCCTGAAACGAAAAGGCACCGCTCTGAAGGAATATTGGGCATCAAAGAGGTAAGTCGACTTTTATTTACTGTAATCGTTTCAAACATAATTACTGGTAGAAGTGTATAAAATAATATTATAATAGTAATTACAGTAGAGTACCGATTTTCCGTGGATCGTTTAACCGGGGTTTGGATTAACCGTGCGATCACTAGAAATTTTTTTTTTTTTTGGTTTAACGTCCGACTGTTTTGCAAATTGCTGCTAATGCAGACGGTGAAGGATGAAATGAATTTTTTGTAACGTATGAAAAAATGCCATGCCCGAGTGGGATTCGAACCCAAGACCGCGTGATGAGAGGCGAGCACGTTACCAGCTCCTAAAATCAGTTGCAAAGAAGCTTTAACCGGTGCCGAACATTACAAACTTTCATGGAAAATCAGGATGACACAGATTACGTGGACATTTTACATATTCGTGGTTATATAAGAAAAATAAAAGAAAACATATTGCGGCATAAAATGAAACAAAGTAAAATAACAGATTTTCTGTGATTTTCTTTGTTACGAAGTTTAAGGTAAAATTTATATAAATTTATGTAGTAGGCCTAAATCTTTTTATTTCTATACAATTTGTTTATTTATTTCCGATATCCGATAGTATTAACATGTATTAATCAGTAGAATAAAACATACGCGTAACTGGTGGTTTTGTTTATGACGTAAGTGGTCTCGACCGAATTGGGTTCTATTATCCGTGTTTTCCGGTTATCCGGTATAGTTATCCTCCCAATTACCACGGATAATCGGTATTATAGGCCTACTGTATTTTATAGACTAGCGTAATGCTAGTAAATCTAGAAATGACATCATATCAGTGGGCGTAAATTATTATCTTTTGTAGGCATACATTATTATAGGCTATTATATATTATTATATTGCAAACTGCCGGTTGGATCAAATTGGCAAAAATTATTAATTTTTCGTAAAATTTTATTTGTATAGTCTAATTATCCGTAAATGTTTCTGCAACGTTAATAATTCTGCTAATAATATGAAGAAGCCAAACGGTTGCAAATTGTCGCGCCCGCGCTTCCCTCTCAACGCAGCGTCTGAACATCACAATTCATTAATTACGTCATCTAGGCAACAATGTTTCTTTTATTTTTCTAAACACTATTGTTTTGAAACCGAAACCAATTTTTTTTAGTATTTTGACAGATAAAATACCAGTGCGTTTATTCACAGATCATCCTGTTATAGTCCATATAATTTCAATAGAAGCTTCCGTAATAAGTATTTTCACTTCCACACATGTAAAGTGGTTGCAGCAGTTTGTATGGTGTGCTGTAAAATGTACTACTACTTCCATACTCTTGATTATAAACAAATGAGCAATAGGCACAAATCACCATCTATTTTTAATTTTTACTTTTATTGATATATTACTTTAATGTCAAAATAAATACTTTATAAATCAGAATGTCAAATTATTGTAGTTAATTAATTACAGATTGTATTATACTCTGCAGTGTTTGCTTTTATAACTGTCAACACAAAATGTAAGGCTGTTTCTATTTTAAAGACATATATAAAAATATACATAGTCTTTTATAAATGTATACGATTATATTATAGTACAAATAAATTCACCGGTTTAGTTTGAGTTTCCGTTCAGTGCACAAGAGATTAAAGTGTACGGAGTACCGGTCAACTTCTTCTTCTTCTTCTTTCTTCTTTGGCCTCGCCTCTTCCCGTTACGCGGGGTCGGCTTTCCCAATCAGAGAGCTCCATTTGTTACGCTCCTGTGCGTCTTCCTCGGATAAGCCCAACATTTTCATGTCTCTTTGGACATTCGTCATCCACGTGGTAAGGGTCTACCCCTTCCTCTCTTCCCTGTAGCCATGGAAAGGCACCTCTTCACGACATGATCATCCGTTCTCCTGAGCACATGACCATACCATCTCATCCTGGAATTTCGCACCTTTTCTGCTATATTAGCAACTTTGAAGGTTCCCCTTATATGCTCATTCCGCACCTTATCCGTCAATGTGACTCCTCCCGCCCATCGCAGCATGCGCATCTCTGTAGTGTGGAGTTTCTGTTCACGCACTCTCTTAAGTGCCCAAGCTTCGCTGCCATAGACAAGTGCTGGTCTAACTGCCGCTCTGTAGACTCTTCCCTTTATTTTTATGGGCACTTTTGGGTCACACAGAACCCCAGTCAGCATACGCAGTACCGGTCAACGATGAGTGAAAAACGTGATTTACGAAGCCAATCCAAAAACATTATTTACAGTGTGTATAATTACTTTAAAGAACTTCTGTGTAGTAATCCTGAAGCAACAATATATGCAGTGAAATGTTTTCATGAACCCAGGAAGTGACTGCAACTGCTTGCTCATGCAGTCACAGCACTATATATAGGATTATACCTAATAGGATTATACAATTAAACACAATAAATTACTTTAAAAGAATTCAATTCATACGAAAGTATTAAACACTGGTAACAATTTAGAGGCATACTTTTCTAACAACCAGTACATATGCTGACTACTCGGAATAAGAAGGAGGGGGCAAGTAGAGGGAACGTGTACAGTGCAAGCTTCTATTGAAATTACATGGACTATAGTACTAATATTTTATTAATTTTACTAATTATTTATTAATAATTGCAGTGACCTCTCCTTAAGTCCAGCAAGCCAAAGGTTCAGATCTAACAAAAAGTATTACTACATATTTCGCAGTAATATAAACTATATATTAGAGCCTAATATAAAACTTTACCGAATCAAGCAAAGCTTACAATTCTGCAGAACTTTTAAAATTGTACTGTATATAATTCGTAATGATTTTTGAAGAAAAAATAGGTATCACGAAGCGAAAAAGACATCACAGGCTTTTTACTTTCTCTTGCCTATATGAACATAGGAAGGAAAGTATTGTTTTTATGTCAATTTTTCCAAATCGAGTTTTCACTGGATCTACACGTTTTTAGACCCTCTGAATCCAAAATACATGTTTTTAGCGATTGGTGTGTGTGTGTGTGTGTGTGTGTGTGTGTGTGTGTGTGTGTGTGTTTGAACAGAATATCACAAGAACGGAACATCGTACGAACTTGAAACTTAAAACTTAAGTTAGATACTACTACCGGACCCGACACGAACATTTTCATCAAAACCGGCCAACCGGAAGTAGTAGTTTATTCGTGTCATTTTTAACTTTTTTGCGATTTTCTCAAAAACGGCTGCAACGATGTTTTTTTAATCGCCTCATTCACTAATTTTTTTATGCTCTACTAGATAAGGTAGGCGCCATGACTGCTAAAATTCTGGGGGAGACTGTTTTCCCGTAAAAAAATTGTTTTTTTTTTAGATTGCGGCTTTAATATGCATTTTAGCGTAAAAATGTAATAAGAAAAGTTGTAGAAAATTTAAAATCCTACAACTTTTATTTTAAACATTTTTTTGTATACCGCTTAGTTTAGCGGTAATAGGAATTTTCTGTTTTTTTCTCACAGAACGTGTAAAAAAATCGTTTTTTTTACGATTTCAGCCTTAGTATAAGAATTAAATTTATAGGAAATTAAAAAGATCGACAACTTTTATTTCAAAAATTTTTCGCTACAAAGCCTAGTTTAGCGTCAAAGAGTGATTTTCCGTATTTTTAAGCCTAACTGAGGTTGGTTATCATTTTGCATCATTCACTTTTGATTAAAATAAGGTTATGTTTATTGCAGTAAGTTTTTTTGTTTATTTCTAATGTTTTAATAACTAATGTTATATTGTTATATTATTATATTGTTCATTATTTGCACTGGCAAGTGAAATTTTTTTGGGGGTTGAACGTCCGACTGTTCTGCAATTACTGCTGATGCAGACGGTGAAGAATGAAATGATTTTTTGTAACGTATGAAAATAGTCGGTGCATGAATGGGATTCGAACCCAAGACCGCGTGATTAGAGGCGAGCACGTTACCAACTACGCCAATGCGGCCGGGAAAAAGAAAGGTGTGTGAGTGTTTCACACCAGATTTTTTAAGTAAGGTAGGATAGACCTAACCAATATTTATAAGTCTACACTACAGCAGGCATATTGTAAGGGTAATTAATTTTTACTTTCTCTTGCCTATATGAATATAGCCTATAGGAAGGAAAGTATTGTTTTTATGTCGATTTTTCCAAATCGAGTTTTTACCGGATCTACACGTTTTCAGACAACCTGAACCCAAAAAACATGTTTTTAGCGATTGGTGTGTGTGCGTGTGTACAAAATATCTCAAGAACGGAACATCGTACGAACTTGGAACTTGAAATTTAAGTTCCATACCACTACCGGACCCGACACGAACATTTTCATCAAAATCGGTCAACCTGAAGTAATAGGCTTAGTTTATTCGTGTAATTTTTCACTTTTTTGCAATTTTCTCAAAAACTGGTCCTACGATTTTTTTTAAAAATCGCCTCGTTACTAAATTTTTTATGCTCTACAAGATAGGGTAGGCGCCATCTCTTCTGAAATGCTTGGTGAAACTGTTTTCACGTAAAAAAATTGTTTTTTTAAGATTGCGGCTCTAATATGCGTTTTAGCACTAAAATGTATAAAAAAAGTTGTAGAGAATTTAAAATCCTACAACTTTAATTGGAACATTTTTTTTGTATAACGCTTAGTTTAGCGGTTATTAGGGATTTTCTGTTTTTTTCTCAAATCGTATAAAAAAATTGAGTTTCTTAAGATTTCAGCCTTATTCATTTTATGAAATTTTTTTTGTATAATCAAATTTATAGGAAATTAAAAGATCTACAACTTTTACTTAAAGCATTTTTCTCTACAGAGCCTAGTTTAGCGTGAAAGAGTGATTTTCAGTATTTTTAAGCCAAAATTGATTTCGATTTTCATTTTGCGTCTTTCACTCATGATTAAAATAAGGTTATGTTTGTTTTGTTTATTTCTAGTGTTCTATTACTAATGTTAGGTTATATTGTTCATTATTTGCATTGGCAAGAGAAAGTCGTGTGAGTGTTTCACACCAGATTTTTAATGTTTTAATTAATTTTTCGTTCAAATCTACTTTACTGTGTTCTAAGAACAACAATAAATAATTAATCGTGCAATAAACTCAGTGTTTTTCGTAACTGGATGTGAATGTTAAAGATGTTAGTGGTCTGAACGGATATTTAGGCCTACAATCTCCTCCGTGTGTAATAAGAATGCCCATAGAATTGTTAATACAGTAGCCTATACTGTCTGCCCATAATAAACAGGTGGAGTGTCAGATTATTTGCACTCAATCTGTTAGTTACAGGGCTAAAATAAATAGTTCTGTTTCTTATCACATGTTGTTTAGGTCATCAGCTGAAAAGCTGGTTTGAACCTCTAGAGGTTTTACTAAGTAAAAACGAGGAGTAAGGTGGTTTACCATAGCCATTCTCACTGAGTTGAAAGAGTATGCTTATCAGCATGCCAGGCCCTCCGAAAAGCACTCACTTTCCACCCTGCAAATGACACCTTCACTTCATTCACCACAGGATCTGGCTGCATAGTGAAATTCAGTACTCTCAGAGGAGATAACTCTGACTAGTGTTATTTACACCTCTACCTCTTCTGTTCTTAAATAGTTCACTCATATAAGTGGCTGACTATGTGATAAGAAGCAGAACTATTTTTTTTAGCCCTGGACCAAACAGATAGAGTGCAATTAAAATAACACTCCACCTGCCCGTTTTGGGCATTCTTATCACATGGTCAGCCAATTAAATGGCTGAATCATTTAAGAACAGAAGAGGTAGAGGTGTTAAAGACACTAGTCAGAGTTACCTCCTCTGAAAGTAATGAATTTCACTATACAGCCAGACCCTGTGGTGAATGAAGTGAAGTTGTCATTTGCAGAGTGGAAAATATGTGCTTTTCAGAGGGCCAGGCATGCTGATAAGCATACTTTTCCACTCAGTGAGGAAGGCAATGGTAAACTACCTCACTCCTTGTTTTACTTAGTAAAACCTCTACGGGTTCAAACCAGCTTTTTGGCTGATGACAAACTACAACACAGTATACTGTACTTGGTTGACCGCCTGCGTTCTTAAATTGCCTAATTTATCCCGATTATCTTCAGTAAAATAACCACATTTGGTAATCCGGAAAAATCTAATCCGGCATAACCAGAATCCCGAAAGTGCTGGCTAAACAGAGGTTATCGTATACTACAAATTTATGAGATACTAGCTACCCCGCTCGCTTCGCTTCACAGCAGCTAATGTAGGTCTCATTAAATTACTTACTTTAAAACCTCTCTATACACAATTTTTGTGGCTTTGTTGCCCTGTGGCAGCAAAATAAAAATTGTTTTTCTGCACTTCCAGCTCTAGAAAGTCCGACATATAGTCGTCCATGAGTGAAGGACTCTTGTCTCAAATCGATGCCCACTGTTTTAAATGTTTGTCCTTGGATTTAACAGAATTGAATGGAATGCATAGAAGAATACCGATGAAAAGATAGACAGTTGATACGTGGCCGAGATAAGAGACAGTAATACGTGGGTGCGGTACGCAGAGTAACTGGAAATGTATGACTCATTCACTTCCTGTTGAATGAAAACAAAATTTGTTTTCATTCAACAGGAAGTGAATTTCAAATATTTAATACAGTATATGAAATTCAGTACTAAAATAAAAATTTTGAATATTTCCGAATTTTTAATGTTTTTGGAATCGAATGTTATTCTTCGCGTTTTTCTATCAAATATAAAAGTTGAATCGTGCTTCTAGCGCAAAAAATACACCATTTAGAGGACTTAAAAAAAAATGCTATGCACCCGATAAACTAAAACATGCGACATCGTCACAGTTTAAGTTGCTGAACTCACTTAATTAAAGTTACTTAAAGTTGAAAAATAGCCTATATTAATCAGGAAGCTCTAAACTATGCAACAATGAAAGATTTTTTTTAAATCAGTTCTGTAGTTTCTGAGATTACCTCATACAAACAAACAAACAAACAGGCGTTTCATCTTTATTATATTAGTATAGATTTAGGCTTTAGTGTGAAAGTTTATGGTGTTACTGAAAACAGTTGATAAATTATGGTTTTTATTTTCCCAGTAGGCCTAGGGTAGCCTAAGCCTAGGGTAACTTAAAGGCTAAATTAGGCCTAATCAGTTATGTATTATTTTTGTTGTGCATTTAGGGTAATTACGTTTCAATTTTAATCTACTAGAACAAATATAATACTATTATCGTGAGTGTTTGTAATCTGGTAACTTCTGTCAAAGATGTGATATAAAATGGGATTTGAACCAATGTGATCCTTATCATGTAGCTCTTAATTGCGAAGGTAATGGATAATTAGCATATAAATGATCTTTTAGGACTGAACAGAATAAAATCACCATCATGAGGTTATCACTCCTATTGTACTGGTAACGAAATATAAGTTGACGATCGTCATCGATTATATGTTTACAACTATGTCGTATTATAAACATCCCATTGTATTATTTATTGATTCTTAATAATTATCCTAAATAATAAACATTCATTCTAAATAAGTTATAATACTAGGCCTAAGCTACATTTAGTATCCTTTTTGGTCATCAGCAGTAACTAATTGAATTACTGCACTCTGACATTTGTAGTGATAGACTAGTTAGTCCGTGACTTCCGTCGATGCGAGCTTATTATCGTGAGTAATACTAGCTTTATGGTAATTTCAAAATGTTATTGTATTTTTAGGGTTTTCATATTTCATTATTTTCAGTAAGGTTATGTTAAATTGCAATTGAATTTTAAACAATTCACTTTTTTTAAACTATTACATTACTCCTTACTTATTTAGTGTGACGGGTCATGAACTGAATTTATTACTTAAGTGTTTGTGGTGGTTGATAGATGTCTTATGCTTTCGGGTTGGCCGATGTAAGTAGGATAGATAGTATACTGTCCTCCTCCCACCGCATGATAGGCGCAATCGTCAACTTATAGCGCGTTACCAGTAGGTACTTACACCATGTCTCTCTCAAACTAATTTACGACGGCTTCCTAATTTTTTGATAGCTCATAATTTTTAATCGTCTATCATATTTTTCTAACAACTATTATTTTTAACCTAAAGCTCCATGATCCTTTAACTCAGGCACTGGCTGCATGAATGATACTGATATTGTGATACAACAAATTGAACAACTTTTTCTATATCCGTTGTTGAAGGGAGATTGTACGATGGTTTTAGTCATAGATCTAGATTTACCAAAAAACATTATATTCGCCAAAAAATTATTTTAATGAAAAAAATTTCGTTTTTATCAGGTTTACCTTGAAAAATGATCGTGTCACGAAGAATGAATATTTTTTATAATTTTATACTGTTCGTTTTAGTGCTAAGGCAATTTTAGTTTTTTGAAATATCCGCATCACTGTTTTTAATATTTTCAGCTGTTGGTTCAGCTTTCCAAACAGCTTTGTTTATGGGTTTGTTAGTTATGGGTCATAAGGTTGCTTAGTTGTTACGGTTTGTTTATGGGAAATTTACTTGTTTGTGTACATTTTGTTTTTGACATGTCTCTTTTTGTTATTTACCTTTTCCCGTAAATTTAGATTTTTAACACTTAGGTAGGTACATTTTTCTCAGAAACCACTAAACCTACCGGGCTGAAATTTTTACCAGTTATTTATCTTGTACATGAAGATATATATACCGACAAGTTTATGATTTCCTCCGGTGCTCCAAAAATTAGTAGTCTAGTTATATGCAAAACACGTACAAAAAGATTTGTAAAAATGTTATGTTCTTTATTTTTTTTAAAATTTTATGGTCCAACAGACTGAATTGAAAAAATGTAAGCAACTGGAGAAACCCGACAACTATAAGTGTGTATTAAATTTTCAATTCTATATCTTTTACCAATCCTATGAAAAATGGTACCTATAAGTAGCTAATTAAACATTGACGGGATACAAAGTACAGTCTCCCCTTAAATTACATCCAAAAATTATAGTTTCTACTATTGTCTGTATTTTATTTGCCTTTATTACAAAAGAAAAGCGTTTTGATAGGTCGGTTACATCACAGATAATTAATTTAACCTCTTTACCTTTCGGGTGGGGATATTAGAGAACAGGTAGGCCTACATTTAAGTAGGGGTGCGGATTTGATTCTGCGTAGTGCCCGGCAACTGAGGGGTAGGCTATGAAGGCGGTGTCGTAATGCCTGTATCCCTTCCCCTTCTATTCGCACTCTTTGAACAAAGCAGCTTCCATTAAATGATATCCAATCAGCGTCGTTAGTTTATACGCTGTTCAAAACAAACCAACCGAAATTCTAAACTAATGTTTTTTGGTAGTGCTGCGGTAGAATCCCGGTTTTCCAAAATAACGGGGATTAATTAGCCTACCTAATTTCGAATAAATCAGATTTAACAAATATGGATCTTACAAGGAATGAGTTAATTTATCAACATCGTTTTTTTAAACTGTTTAAAAAGCATTCTAACTGAATTTACAATACCTTCATTATTATTATTATGAAAGCTAGAACGGAAAACGCGGGGTTTCCGTTCAAATACAATTTTCGAACCGCTCGAATACAATTTTCCGTACAATTTTCGAACCGAACATGATATCTTGATAAAAAAAACGGACTGAGGCCATATCGGATCGAGGGGCACGATGTCCGTTAAAAATAAGTCGACTTTACTCCATATGTAACCTACACAGTAGGCCTATACATAGCATATAGGGCCTACATACGTAGTAGGCGTACATTGCCACGGAGTGAACATCACACGCAGTTATTTAAAAACGCCCAATGTTATTGAGTAATAGCTATGTCCACACTCGTGCGACGTCGCGTGTTACATTGCATGCGCTTAGAGGCATGCCATCATCTGTCCACACTCGTTAGAACAGTGTTGAAGCCTTTCAACAAACAACTTGTAGCGTTTTATTGAACCGAAGTTGTTCACTTTCTCTTGCCCTACGTAAAAATATGTTTTTATGTATCTATAGCCTATAAATTTATTTATTACGAGTAGGCCTATATTATTTTTTTATCATATTTCATATTATTATTTATGTAAATAAAAATGTATTAATTTATATAGATTCTATATAAAATGATATAAATATATTGTTTTCATGTCGATTTTTCCAAATAGAGTTTTCATCAGCTATACACGTTTTCAGACCCCTAAACCCAAAAAAACCACGTTTTTAGCAATTGGTAGTCTATGTGTGCGAATAAAATATCTCAAGAACAGAATATTTTACGTAGTTTAAACTCGGAACGTAAGCTACGTACCACCACCGGACCCGATACGAATATTTTCATCAAAATCGGTCCACCGGAAATAATAGATTATTCATGCAATTTCTCAATTTTTTGCGATATCCTCAAAAACTGCTCCTGCGATGTTTTTTAAAATCGCCTCGTTTACTTCATTTTTTATGCTCTACAAGATAGTGTAGGCGCCATGCCTGCTGAAACTCTTCAGGTGGCTGTGATCTCTTAGAAAAAAATGCTTTTTTTTAGATTGCGGGCTTAACAAGTATTTTAGAAAAAAAGGATGTCATTAAAGTTTCAGAACCATTTCGAAACCTACAACTTTTATTTCAAATACTTATGTAACCTAACATTAGCAATAAAACATTAGATAGTATAAACAAATAACTAAGCTCAAAAACATATATAAGTACCTAACCTAATTTTAATCATGAATGAATGATGAAAAATGAAAAGCAACTTTAGTTTGGCTTAATAATACAGAAAATCACTTTTTGACACTAAACTGGGCTTTGTAGAGAAAAATGCGTGTAATAAAAGTTGTAGATCTTTTAATTTCCTATAGAGTTTAATAGATATATATACACTTTTGTCCTAAAATGCATGTCAAGGCTGCAATCTTAAAAAAATCGATTTTTTTACACGTTTGCGTGAGAAAAAAAACAGAAAATCGCTAATTACCGCTAAACTAAGGGATATACAAAAGATTTTTGGAATGAAAGTTGTAGAATTATAGTATCATGTTAATTCATCTTGAAAACACAACAGAAGTGAGCACGAATTGGCATGCCTATAAGCGCATGCGATGTCGCGTGCGACGTCGAATCGAAAGTCAAATAAGAAAGCGCACGAGTGTGGACATACCTATTCGTATGGTCCTAATGGATCGTCAAAGCCCCCCCCCCGTAGCTGGGTGATTTTCTTCTCGAGCTCTTGTTTATTTTACAGCAGGCTTCCAAAAACGCCTATTTATATTTCGTTTTTAATCAAAAATTCCCAGAAAATTTTACCAGAGCTACATACAGATCTGATCTGTTGCGCAAGTAATCTATAGGAAAATTATGAAATCCACAACTTGTTGCTTTAATATTCATTTAGGGCAAAAGTTTAGCGTGAAAGTGTGATATTCTGTATTTTTAAGTCAAACTGAGGTAGATTTTCATTTTGCGTCTTTCACTCATAATGAAAATTAGGTTATGTTTATTGAGGTTAGTTTTGTGTTATTTCTAATGTTTTATTACTAATGTTAGGTTATATTGGTCATTATTTGCATTGAGAAGAGAAATTAAATAGGTACTGCTAAAACATTTTTACTTTCTCTTGCCTATATGAATATATAGGAAGGAAGTATTGTTTTCATGTCGATTTTTCGAAATCGAGTTTTCACCGGATCTATACGTTTTCAGACCCCCTGAACCCAAAAAACATGTTATTAGCGATTGGTCTGTGTCTGTGTGTGTGTGTGTGTGTGTGTGTGTGTGTGTGTGTGAACAGAATATCTCAAGAACGGAACATCGTACGAACTTGAAACTTAAGTTACATACCACTACCGGACCCGACACGAACATTTTCATAAAAATCGGTCGACCGGAAGTAGTAGTTTATTCGTGTAATTTTTCACTTTTTTGCAATTTTCTCAAAAACTGGTCCTACGATTTTTTTAAAAATCGCCTCATTTGCTAAACTTTTTATTCTCTACAAGATAGGGTAGGCGCCATGTTTGCTGAAATTCTGGGTGAGGCTGTTTTTACGTAAAAACATTTTCTTTTGAAGACTGCGGCTTTAATATGCATTTTAGCGCAAAACGTTATATAATAAAAGTTGTAGAGAATATAAAATTCTACAACTTTTATTTCAAACACTTTTTTTTTATAACGCTTAGTTTAGCGGTAATTAGCAATTTCCTGTTTTTTTCTCACGAAAACGTGTGAAAAATCGATTTTTTAAGATTTCGGCCTTAGAATGCATTTTACGACAAAAGTGTATATAATATAATTTATAGAAAATTGAAAGATCTACAATTTTTATTTATAGCATTTTTCTCTACAGAGCCTAGTTGAGCGTGAAAGATTGATTTTCCGTAATTTTAGGCCAAACTGAGGTTGATTTTCATTTTGCGTGTTTCTCTCATGATTGAAATAAGGTTATGATTTTGAGGTTAGTTTTTTATTTATTTCTAATGTTTTATTACTATTGTAAGGTTTATTGTTAATTATTTACATTGGCAAGAGAAAGTCGTGTGAGTGTTTCACACCAAATTTTTAAATATTTAGATTACAGAGTCTATTTATTAAGATAGCCTACAATTTTGAAGAGAGAGTAGCATTATAAGAGCACATAATGGAATCTATCATGAATCTTGAAGTTTGATTCTATAGGAAATTTATTTTATCTTCATGACAGGTCCCAAATTGTTAGTGTTGGATCACAATTTTTGATTAAGCCGTTTTTTGTGGCAACTTCACTCGATCGTTCTGTAGGAACCACGGCGTGTACGTGAAGAACCAGTAAACAAGTTGCCAGAATAGTGAAACGTTATAATATTACAGTGCGCGCCACGAAAGAATTCCGTAGTGTTGGAAGAGATTTAGGCTATCTCATGAACAACCGCACAGAATCATTTGAACGTTATACAAAATTAAAGCCTATTTTTTCCTGCGTTGATTGCTTTGACTTCATTTATTTTATTTAGAAATTTGTCGGAGAAACAACATAATTTACGTATTATGCTGTATAACCGACGTATTATTGATGTATTTTTAAACGTCTGTTACTCTGTCCATGCATTACATAAAAAAAATGGCGTTTAAGTATGTAAAAGATCAGTTTTTTCTATAATGTGTATATTTTAAAAGTGAAATCTGATATTTCATTAATGTGCCGTCATTTAAAAAAAAGCTACTTTGGCTATACGTAACGATAGAGAAATGATTTTTGGACTGAACCTTGCATTTTTACAACAGTAGTTTCCCATGTAGTCCTATAGTATTTTACATTATTACAATAAATTAGAAATTAAACAGAAATATACGTGTGATGTTAATAGGAAATTCGGACCTTATACAATACAAGAAACGTGCGGGTTGCAGCTGAATGCCTTAATGAAACAGGACACGCTAAAAACAGTATACACTTGTCATGAACACTTGCAAAAGAAACTGTTAACAGAATACTTGTTAGAAATACTTTGCTAAGAAAAACTTATCGTTAGTATAGGCTACTACTATCGGTTTCATAATCATAGACACCCGAGTTTGAACCCTTGCATCTCCAAAACTGAGTCGGATTTTAACGTACTTTACATAAAAATTTAGCTCATTTTATTCTGCATTGACCTATAATAAGCCTATATTTTTAATGTTGTTTAAAAATTGCCATTTCGAGGTTGGAAGACAAAAAGACTTGGTTTTCTTGATACCGCAACACATTTCATGCGTTTAGAGGCGTGTAACTCGATAAGTATTTAACCGAAAGTTTAAAATTTTAACACAACATAGACAATTATATTCTTACAGCGTGTGCGAAATTTAAAATTTATAAGTTATTTAAATTTTGATTTATTAACAACATTCTGAACCCTTGCTATCTCGGTAACCGCTCGATCGCTCAGCACGGGCAAACTATCGTTTTATTCAACGTAAAAATCTTAGTACAGATATGTTAATAATATGAAATATCGATTGGCCAATATTGTGGTAGAATTTTGAAAAAAAAAATAGGTGGGTAATGCGGGGGGTGGTCATGGGGGAGGGGGTGATTCATGTTGCTAGTTTGTGTACGTGACATCCTGTCAGACTGTCTACCTGAATTGACAGACTGCATTGTCAATTCAGGTAGACAGTCAGATTCAAGCAAAACGGATAGAAGCGCCCATAACTTATGAATTTGAAATTTCGCACACCCTGTAAGAATATAACTGTCTACGTTATTTTAAATTTCCAACTTTTCGGTCAAATACTTATCGAGTTACACGCCTCTAAACACATGAAATGTGTTGCGGTATCAAAAAAACCAAGTCTTTTTGTCTTCCAACCTCGAAATGGCAATTTTTAAACAACATCAAAAATATAGGATTATTATAGGTCAATGCAGAATAAAATGAGCTAAATTTTGATGTAAAGTACGTTAAAATCCGACTCATTGTTTTGGAGATGCAAGGGTTCAAACTCGGGTGTCTATGATTATGAAACCGATAGTAGGTCTATAATAGTGGGTTATAGCCTACAACTGGAGTTTTGATAAGTCTCACTGTACAACACCAGCGGGGTTAAAAATTTGTTAACTTTTCCATTGCCCCAATACGATTAAAAATAATGAAATGGATCAGTTTGTTACATTCATTTTGGTTTAAAATATTTATTAACTGTAAATTTCAGTTGATTTCAGCTAATTTAAAGTAATTTAAGTTAATTGTGAAGTGTCAGTATCACTTACGTTTCATTGTGAAGGGGAGTAAGTACCAATGTCTGGGAGGTTCTGTTCTAATAAATCACGATCAGAATGCCACACCAACTCCCAAACATAGATTGGAGCATATTTCGGTTTGTACCGCTCTCCAATTTATTACGGTGTTTCGCCAAAAGCCACGTACTTTCAATCGTCTGGGTATGTGCACCAGTTTGTGGGTCCACGAAATTCAAGGAATGGTTTACTGTTCTATGATCATAATTTTCCGGGAGACCTTGAATTCCACAGTAAGCCCGCTACTCTTCAGATAGTATATTGGATCCTGCTAAGGGATATTGCTGTATTATAGGCAGTAATGTCTCTGCGCTTCTGTCTGGCACTGAAACTTGCAAACATTCCTTACTTTCACGACAGAAACCTCCGTAGATCCACTGCTGCGGTAGAACCCGGCCAACGCTGTTTTTTCGTTTTGAAAATAAACTTTCGTCTATTTTCACTGCCATACCACGCCCACCAATTACGAATTAAAAACGTAAAACGAGACATTGAAGGGGAATCACACAAAGGAATGAAATGGACAGGTTTCACTGAGGAGTAGACTTACAGTAATGCATACCTAAATGGTCACTTACCAGAAAATTCAAGAGCATAAAGCGTAGTAGAGTTATCGTTGAATGAAAAGCCGGTAATGAAATCGAAGCCCGATGAAAACGTTGATACTTGCTAAAACTCAATTATCTCCGCAACTATTCATTATTTTCTAACGGGTTTAGTATTATTAGATAGAGACTTTTTTTTTCTTTCATTTGATGTATCTTGCATATTTGTACGATGAAAATTGACGACGTGGTGTTACGCGAAATAGAGATTTTTTTGAAGAGCCAGCCAGTAATACAATTTGAACGTTTTTATCCATAACTTTTCAACAAAAAAAGTATTTGTTTGGGAATGACATCATCAGTTAGCTTTAAATGTAACAATCGAAATCAATAAATTAGAAGTGTCGGCGACAAATATTATGACTCTAAAATCGAACAAAGAAGGTTAACACTACCCGTCTCGCCTATCCCTCGGTTAAACCTTACAATTAGCGTCAAAATAAACGATATCATATTTTGATTTATGCTATCCTGTTTAGAAAATGAAGTTTAACAGTAGTCATTTGATCGATGCCTTAATAAGTGGGTGGTATATACCTATAAATAAATAATTATCAAGTATAATAAGTTAATGATCATCATTGCTAATGCTTGCTATGACCACAATCAAAATAGCTACAGTTTTTCTATCTGCATGTCTGTACGACATTTATAAAATTACTCATATGTATGCCTATAGCAACAAACTTGTCATTAAAGACAAAATTGCAGCTGGTACTGTAACAGAGTAAAGTTTTTTTATTTAAAAAACCATTCAGTAGTCGACGTTATAGCGTAATTAAGTGCTGGTGAACATTTACGTAGCTTAATTAAATCAAATAAAAAATAATTGCTTGATTTTTGTTATTTTGAATTCAGTGCGTCAGTCGGTGAATTTTTATTGTGGTCTTAGTCGTTTCACTTCTTGTATTTTTCACTTTGGTCTTGATGTTTCACAATCTGAATTTTTCTGATCTAATTAAAATGGAAACATTGAAGGCTTCAGCGGGGATCAAGTGGAAAACTACTGAAGTGATAGAAGGAATGTAGTTAGTTTTTACGTAATGAATTTTTTTAAAAGACTCAGACCTTCTGTTTCGTGACTCAGTGAATTTCAATCAAGTTACTGATTTGTAATGACAAGATGAACCCGGGACTCAGTGTGGGCAATGCGCTGCATTGCCCACGTACTACACAAGTGTAGTACGTACATTTCTAAAAACATGCAACTGTGTAGTATATATAGTTTATTTTTTGCGTCTTCTTTACAACACTTAATAACATTTAAAATAACATTCCGTTCCGCAATTCGATTTGTTTTACCCTGCTTTCGAACGGTCGCCATGATAAACTTATGATACACGGATACACAACTAATTTATAACAACACTACAGAATAATGAATAAAATATGAAGAATTAAAATGAAAAGAAACGGAATAAGTTTTAACGAATTAAAATACTTTTATTTGCATAAATGTAGCCTCAAACGTAAAAACAGAATAGCCAAATCAAAACAATATTTCCTGTACCTCTCGTCGAGTAATAAAATAAGGACTGTGTATTCCAATAAACTACGAGTGTCAGTATGTTTTTAGGATTGTAATAGAGAAACTGGGCATGCGCAGTAGATTGTTCCCCTTTTACACTTCGTCTCAAACAAAGTTCATTTCGTAACTAACCATCAGTACTAAATTTTGCTCTGAAGCATGCTGTAAGCGAACAAACTGTCACCAGAGTTGCTAATGAAGTTCCTATACCTACGAATCGGAAAAAGTAATCTTTGTAAACCATTATTCTTCACTCCAGGGAAGATAAGATCCTGAACCCGAAAAGTTTCACAAAAGATTGACGACATCTAAACAACAGATTTATCGCGAGTGCGCCTACTTGCCCCTGCGCCTACTAGCCCCGGTCACCCCTAATCCAGATAATATAAACTGCGGTTTTTTATAACCCGGTTATTTGAAGATTTATCGAAAAGGTGCCTGCTTTATCAATTTTTAGCCTCTAAGAAAAATAATTGGTGCAGATTTACGGGTGTTATAATAAGTTTAGAAGAAATTATGTCTTTCTAGAAAGTCTAGAAATCGTCAGCTGTTGGCCGATTCTTTTGGAGATTGAGGTTTTTATCGATTTTTGGACTTAGAAAATTAATGTTCCTGCCGAGCCAGTGTTTACAGCTCCTGTAAAAATTGCTACCCGAACCAGAAATTGCAAAGCAGTCGGACGTAAAACAAAAAAAAAAACCAAGAATCAACTTCAAAAATTAATGAACCTCATTGAAATCATTATTTTCGCTTTCTAACGTTCAGTTCAGTTTGTATAATTTTCTTCGGTCTAATTTTTTTCTGTGAGTTTCCTTCCGGTCCATTGATTATGGCTTTAGATTTTCTATAATTCATTTATTTCTAATATGTGCTTCTATATATTTATTTTGGTTTCTGAACTACTACACCCGTTGATTGGCCTACGTGAAACCCTATATCCTGAGTTTTTTTTTGGATTAGCCCTTCTGTTGTCATATTCATGAAAACTAATAGTTTAGCCAACCATTTCATAATTTTTTACGCAAAATTTAGTTGAAGCCCTTTTAATGGTATAATATATAAAAATGTTAAGTTTTTTTAAGTGGAAAATAAGTAAATTATTATATTATGTACTAGGCTTACAAAAATAAATAAATTGTTAGTACTATTCTACAAAAGAATAAAAATCTGGTGTGAAACACTCACACAACTTTCTTACAAAAGTTGTAGAATTTTAAATTCTCTACAAAAATCTTAGGAGCCATTTTTGAGAAAATCGCAAAAAAGTGAAAAATTACACGAATAAATTACTCCTTCCGGTTGACCGATTTTGATGAAAATGTTCGTGTCGGGTCCGGTAATGGTGTGTAACTTAAGTTTCAAGTTTCAAGTTCGTACAATGTTCCGTTCTTGAGGTATTCTGTTCACACTCACACACGCACACGCACACAGACCGATCGCTAAAATCATGTTTTTTGGGTACAGGGGATCTGAAAACTTGTAGATCCAGTGAAAACTCGATTTCGAAAAATCGACATGAAAACAACATCTACTTTCCTTCCTATATATTCATATAGGCAAGAGAAAGTAAAAAATACAGATTAGGCGTATCTATAGGCCTACACTAGTACATTTTGAAGAAACACGTCATAAAAATTTATCACAGTTTTCACGCTCTTCTACGCGCTGTTTTTGCTGATATTATTGTTAAACTTATAGATAGATCATTATAGAATTTCCTGTTTATGTTACAACTTGTATTATTTGTAAAGCTGCGAACAGACATGCGAACAAAACTACCGTATCATAACACCGTAGCGTATCGTTGTCGCGAACATGTTTGCGCAAAATGTTACGCAGTGTAACATAACACAGTAACATCATAACCTCGTACTGTAACATCACTGCGTGTCATCAGTTTTCGGTATTTCCCCGTCGCATGAAAGGAATTTGTTACACCAGACGATGTGTTGGCAAGTTTCGACGGGCAAGCGAATATTAAAGCGTTCATTCACTTTCGTGGAGTCACTGTGATTGGTTCGATGCTAGATTATTAGCATTGTTTTGTTTAAATTTTTGTATTATTGTTTACATTTACATGTGATACAAATATCTGTGAAGGAAAAGCTTATCAGAAATATTTTTATCATTAAATTTAGCATGGGAATAAAATATTATTTTGTTCTCATATATTGATCAGAAGTATCTTGTACATAATCATGTTATCTACCGTATTTTTATACAGAAACAATTTATTGTAAAACTTTTATCATTTATTATTAGGCCTGCTTATCAAAATTTTAATCACTGTTGCACTTAAAGTAGAACCCCGTTAGTTCGTCACCCGTTTATTCGTCACATCCGATAATTCGTCAACCCTCGGGAAAATTTGTGATTTTCTTTAGAAAACAACATTGGTACCTAATATGTTTCTAGGTGATAAATTTTAAGTAAATTTTTAAAATTTCGTATTTGGGAATAGTTAGTAAAACAAAATATGTTCGGTACGCTGGTACCGCCCTTCGGTGCACTGGCGTATCGGTGGGGCATTATAACAAGATGGACTCCCGGTCGCCAAGATAACTCCCGGCTGTTGTTTTAATCTTAAAAAATATAGGTATACAGGTATAAAAAGTGTTTTGATATACGTTTGTAGATGATAAATTTTAATAAATTATTACAATACGTATTTGGGAGTAGTTAGTAGGTAATACAACGGCTATTCGATAATTCGTCTTTTTTGTTAATTCGTCACCCCCTCGGTCCCGAAGGTGACAAATTATCGGGGTTCTACTGTATTTATTATAGAAAAGAATGTATAAAAATTATTCAGACTGGGTTAGTTGTAGAAACTGGTTTCTACAACTAACACATTTTGCTTTACGTTGCACAAAAAATTATCAATAAAAACTAAAAAATGTTCTCGCGAAATTTAGAAAAATGTTATGAAAGATCATATCGGAATAAAGCGACAGATTAAACTGGAAAAATAGATCTTTTAATTTCCTATAAATTTGATCATATACACTTTTGCCCTAAAATGCATATTTAAGTCGCAATCTTGAAAAAAAAAACATTTTTTTACGAGAAAACAGCCTCCCTAAGAATTTCTGCAGGCATGGCGACTCCCCTATGTAGTAGAGTATAAAATATGTATTAAATGAGGCGATTTTTAAAAAAATCGTAAAAACCGTTTTTGAGAAAATCACAAAAAAGTGAAAAATGACACTAATAAACTACTATTTCAGGTTGACAGATTTTGATGAAAAGGTTTAAATTAAGAATATTGATCTCACAAGTTGTTACGCTATTTTCCTTCAATGCTCCATTTTGTAATTTTTCTTCGTAAACTTACTGCGTATCGTCCGCGTAAACATCCAACAGTAGTGGCCTACCAAGCCGACGTCCATACGATACCTTTCTTGGTATCTTCCCTTTATCACTTTTCATAATACTGGAATCAATATCCTCTTTGCTTCTCATTTACTGCACCGAGATCTTCGGAAGAAGTCGAGAGGGAAATATAGTAAATGCTCATTTTTCAAAGTCATGTTACAGTCTAGATTTTTCAATTTTTCTTACATGTTCTTTACAATGATTTTATTATCGCCAAATCTTTTTCCTACAAAACTTTGTAAACACATCCTTAAAGTCTTTTCACACATGGTTTTCCATTTACTCCATATTAGATTCGAAATTTTAATGTTTCAAAAGCTTTTAAAGTCCAGTCGACAAAAACACCCTTCCTCACCTTCTGATGCACCTGGATACGTACCGAAAAGAAATTTGAAATTTGTCTGCAAAGCTTTTTACGACTATTTACGAACTAGTACTAGTTTTAAGAAGTCCTTTTTAAAACCTTTCAACGGAATTGTATAACGGAAGGCTCTTTAAGTGTAAGGACAGTTGTAACGTCGTTTTGATAAACGTTCAAAGTGCCCTTACCCTTTAATGATCTTTCATATGAAATGCGACGGCGAAATACTTTTAAGTTTCTATGTGGTTGAACTATGTGGCAAAACGTTCGTTTTGTTGAATCCTTTCATTGTTTTTTTTTCAACTTATGTACCTATGTGTTTCTTTACCTTATATTAATATTGATTTATGTTTAAGCGAATCTGTTAGTTCCGAAACCTGAACTAGTCAAACAGTTTGAAATTTAAAATATCGTTTGATAAGTGGATGTAAAATATTTTATGAACTTATGTTTTAATTGATAATCGCACTCACATAAAATTTGTAATCTGGTAAACATGTCCAATAATTCTTTACAGTCTATAAGATCGCCATGTAAAAGTAAAATTCAGTTTAATTCTTGAAATTAACTTGCAATGTTTAAAATCTGACTATTATTGTTATAATATGTGAACGTTTGATAATTTCAAACGTTCACAAAAATCCTTAAATAAAATGGAAAATTGAATGATCCATTGCAAAAACGTTACAAATAACAAAAACAAATTTTCAGAAAAAGTGAAAGATACCATCTTATGCTTAGATTTATAACGATTATTCGTTATATAACGATATTGTTCGAAGAATTTGCGAGATTTTAGTTACAATTCTATTCGTTAGAATTCAGTGTCATGATCAAATAGAAAATTTATAGAACGTAATCCACTGAAACCTCACTTATGTAAATTTTGTTAGTTGAAACGTTTTTCTGTGGAGCCATTCAATTATTAACTCTTTTACTTTTGTTAGTAAATTTTAAATATTAATTAGTTTTATAAAATTTGTTCATGTAGTCTATTGTTAATCGAGAACTTTTTGAACGTCTTTCTGTAAAGATGCCATCCATTCATTTCGAAAATAGCACATTCATTTTCATTTACCGTCTGCAATTCTTTCTCTATACTGCAATTTAAAATTCTGTGCTCTCTCGTTAGCCTACGATTTTAACCCTTCATAGAAAATAGATCAGTGTATCTTCTTTTTCGTTTTTTCCATACATCCATACATTTTGTAAGCTGTGGTTTATTCCGAGAAAATGTTTTTTTATGAACCTTATCAATAAAAATGTGACCCGTAATAGTGACTACAGCTTTTCTACATGACTAGAAATGTTTGATTACTGTAATTACTAGCTACTTTATTCCATTAGAACAAAACTTGCTACGTATAAATCGTCTTCTTTACTACCGCTGTCGCCGGCGTCTTTACTATCAGTTCCTCTAGTATCACCTAACCGTTCTCTTTACTGGTATGTACCAGGTGGCAACAAAAAGCGGTTGAAGAATAGCTTCTTCACGTTTTTAATTTTCTTTAAGTTTTCATAAGATTTTTAAGTCTAGTCCAAAATAAACATCCTTCCTCACGTCTGATGCTCCTGGATATGTACCGAAAATAAAATTGAAACCTTGTATATATGCAAAGCTTATTACAATTATTTAAAATAAGTCCTAGTCTTAAGATGCCATTTTGAAAACCTATCAACGGAATTGAATAAAGGAAGGCTCTTTAAGTGTAAGGACGTTGAAACGACGGCCTTTTAAACGTCATCAACACCCTTACACTTTAATGGTCCTTCTTATGAACTGCGATTGTAAAACGTTTCTACGGTTTTTCATTGATAATTTCCTTCTTTTATACAAAAAGTAAGTTAATCAAGAACGGAAGCTTTTACAAACGTTTGAGTAATATCTGGTTAGTTTATTAATAAGGAGTTAATAGGGTTAAATAAGGGTAGGGTTACTAAGGTTAATAATAGGGTAAATAAGGGTTATTAATATTAATAAGGAGGACTTTTTTGTTCATGGTGGAGTGGGGAACAGAGCAACAATAAGCAAAAATAAAGTTTAACGCTAAGAAATTAACTGTAGTTTTGAGTTTGTTTTGTTTTAATGAAATACAGTAAAATACAATGATCGTGTTTTTATTAATTATTTTATCAGTCATTGCGCGCAATTATTGGGAATGCCTTTTGTAATATTCGTTAATTTTTTGTATGTTAACTAGGCGGGTGTGTAACCTACCTAGTTAATTGAAAATGAATGCCTCTGGTTCACTCACTTACTCATTGTTCGAGCTCCTGTAGAGTATTCATACAGGCAATATTTAACATATTGCATTATGGGCATTAAATGTCCTTTGTTATTAATCTTAGATAAATTTAGGTGACAGTTTTTTGATGATCTTTCGCCCATTTTTAGTAAGATTGCTCGCATTTGTAAGTATAATTTACGAGAATCACTGGATACTTTTGCATATTGTTGCAGGGGCGTTGGGTGTCTGTTCCTTAAATAAAATGGAAAATTGAATGGTCCATTGCAAAAACGTTACAAATAACAAAAACAAATTTTTAGAAAAGTAAAAGATACCATGTTATGCTTAGATTTATAACGATTATTCGCTATACGAGGGGGTACCCAGAAGAAACCGGAATTATTTTTTAAAACTATTTTTTTTTAATTTTTTTACAAAAGAACCTTATCCCCTTCAAAATACTCTCCATTACAACTAATACATTTGTCCCACCGGTGCTTCCACTGTTCAAAACATTTTTTGTACTCCTCTTCAGTGATGGCTGCCAGCCCATCCGTCGTTTTTTTTTTGACATCATCAACGTTGTTAAATCGGAGACCTTTCATGCCCCTTTTCATGCGTGGGAACAAGAAAAAATCACACGGAGCCAGATCTGGTGAGTACGGTGCGTGTGGTAGCAAAACCATGCCGTTTTTCGCCAAAAACTGGGTAACCGAGATTGCCGTATGTGCAGGCGCGTTGTCGTGGTGGAAAAACCAGTCCCCTGTCTGCCACAAATTAGGTCTTTTACGACGAATGCTGTTTCGTAGTCTTCTTAACACTTCAAGATAAAAAGCTTGATTTACCGTCTGGCCTGGTGGAACGAACTCTGAATGGACAATTCCCCTCACATCAAAAAAACAAATCAGCATTGTTTTGATGTTCGATCTGACTTGACGACTTTTTTTTGGTCGGGGTGATAATGAAGTCTTCCATTGACTGGATTGTTGTTTGGTTTCTGGGTCGTACCCATAGCACCAAGACTCGTCACCCGTAATGATCTTTGACATGAAATCTGGATCAGTTTCAAGCTGTTGTTTCAAATCACTACACGTTTCAATTCGACGTTCCTTTTGAGTGTCTGTCAGAACCCGAGGCACAAACTTGGCAGCGACTCTTTTCATTGTCAAGTCTTCTGTTAAAATGCGTTGGACTGAGCTCCAAGATAACCCACTAACCTGTGATATTTGGTCAATGGTCAGTCGTCGGTCTGTTCGTACAATTTCTTTCACTTTCACAACATTTTCGTCTGTTCGGGAAGTCGACGGTCGTCCAGAACGAGGTTTGTTCTCAATCGACATGTCGCCATTTTTAAAGCGCAAAAACCACTCGTACACTTGGGTTTTCCAATAGCGTCGTCTTTGTAAGCTGTGTTCAACATTACAACTGTTTCCGCAGCGTTTTTACCGAGCAAGAAGCAAAATTTCACAGCCGCACGTTGTTCATTAAAACTTGCCATCATGAAAAACGACACGAGCACAAAACAGCACTAGCGAGAACAATCACTGCACGAGAACAGAACAAGCTAGATCAACGAAAAAATGGCATTGAACTGGCAATGAGTAGCGCTACAAGCAGCCTAGTGGCGGGAATTTGTACTGCACAAGCTCCGCCCACAGCAGAGCTATTCCGGATACTTTTGGGTACCCCCTCGTATGATATTGTTCGAAGAATTTGCGAGATTTTAGTTACAATTCTATTCGTTAGAATTCAGTGTCATGATCAAATAGAAAATTTATAGAACGTAATCCACTGAAACCTCACTTATGTAAATTTTGTTAGTTGCAACGTTTTTCTGTGGAGCCATTCAATTATTAACTCTTTTACTTTTGTTGGTAAATTTTTATTAGTTTTATAAAATTTGTTCATGTAGTCTATTGTTAATCGAGAACTTTTTGAACGTCTTTCTGTAAAGATGCCATCCATTCATTTCGAAAATAGCACATTCATTTTCATTTACCGTCTGCAATTCTTTCTCTCTACTGCAATTTAAAATTCTGTGCTCTCTCGTTAGCCTACGATTTTAACCCTTCATAGAAAATAGATCAGTGTATCTTCTTTTTCGTTTTTTCCATACATCCATACATTTTGTAAGCTGTGGTTTATTCCGAGAAAATGTTTTCTTCATAAACTTAATAAATATAAAATGTCACCCGTAATATTGACTACAGCTTTTATACATGACTAGAAATGTTTGATTTACTGTAATTACTAGGGCCTATCCATCTTATTTCATTAGAACAAAACTTGCTACGTATAAATCGTCTTCTTTACTACCGCTGTCGCCGGCGTCTTTACTATCAGTTCTTCTAGGATCACCTAACCGTTCTCTTTACTGGTATGTACCAGGTGGCAACAAAAAGCGGTTGAAGAATAGCTTCTTCACGTTTTTAATTTTCTTTAAGTTTTCATAAGATTTTTAAGTCTAGTCCAAAATAAACATCCTTCCTCACGTCTGATGCTCCTGGATATGTACCGAAAATAAAATTGAAACCTTGTATATATGCAAAGCTTATTACAATTATTTAAAATAAGTCCTAGTCTTAAGATGCCATTTTGAAAACCTATCAACGGAATTGAATAAAGGAAGGCTCTTTAAGTGTAAGGACGTTGAAACGACGGCCTTTTAAACGTCAGCAACACCCTTACACGTTATTGGTCCTTCTTATGAACTGCGACTGTAAAACGTTTCTACGGTTTTTCAGTGATAATATCCTTCTTTAATACAAGAAGTAAATTAATCAAAAACGGAAGCTTCCACAAACGTTTGAGTAATATCTGGTTAGTTTATTAATAAGGAGAATACTTTTTTGTTCATGGTGGAATGGGGAACAGAGCAACAATAAGCAAAAATAACGTTTAACGCTGAGAAATTAACCGCAGTTTTGTGTTTGTGTTGTTTTAATGAAATACACTAAAAACAAAATATCGTGTTTTTATTAATTATTTTATCAGTCATTGCGCGCAATTATTGGGAATGCCTTTTGTAATATTCGTTAAATTTTTGTATGTAAACTAGGCGGGTGTGTAACCTACCTAGTTAATTGAAAATGAATGCCTCTGGTCCACACACTAACTCATTGTTCTAGCTTCTGTGGAGTTTCCATACAGGCAATATTTATATTTACATAGTGCACAATGGCCATTAAATGTCCTTTGTTAATAATCTTAAATAAATTTAAGTGACAGTTTTTTAAAGGTCTTTCGCCTATTTTTAGTAAGATTGATCATTTTTGTAAGTATAATTTACGAGAATCACTGGATACTTTTGCATATTGTTGCAGGGGCGTTGGGTGTCTGTTCCTAAAATCGAATGTAAAATTGAATAGTTGAACGGAAAAACGTTGCTAGTAACAAAAACAAATTTTTACAAAAAGTGAAAGATGCCAACTGACGCTTAGCTGTGTAACGATTTTTCACTATTTTTTTTGTCATCAGTCTCTGGACTGGTTTGATGCAGTTCTCCAACCTGTTCTATCTTGCGCAAGTCGTTTCATATCTATATACTTGTAACACCCTACACCTTTTGTAATTTGCTTTATATATTCTAATCTTTGCCTCCCTCTACAATTTACTCCCTCAATATTACCCTCCATTATTGATAGCCCAATACCTGGATGTCTTAGGATATGCCCCACTAGCCTATCCCTTCTTTTGGTAAGATGCTTCCAAATACTTCTTTTTTCATCCACTCGCCTAAGAACCTCTAAATTACTTATTTTGTCCACCCACCTAATCTTTAACATTTTCCTATAACACCACATTTCAAAAGTTTCTATCCTCTTCCTTTCTACAGCCCCTATCACCCACGTTTCACTTCCGTATAATGCTACACTCCAAACCTAATGTTTTAAGAAATTTTTCCTAATCTGTAAATGAATGTTTGTAGTCAGTAAGCTGTTTTTCATTTCAAAGGCTTTTCTAGCTTGAGCAATTCTACTCTTGATATCACTTGTGCTTCTACCATCCTTAGTTATTTTACTCCCTAGATAGCAGAATTCCCTAACTTTCTGTATGTTTTCTTTGCCTACTTTTAAATTTCCCATCTCTTCTAAACCACTCTTGCTGCTGCACAACACTTTCGTTTTGTTCTTATTAATTTTCATGAAGTAATCCTTTCTCAAGATCTCATCCATTCCATTTAAGGCATCCTCTAGTTCTTTCTTTGCCTCGGCTAATACTACTATATCATCGGCGAATCTCAGGATTTTTATTGTCTCTCCTTGAATTTTTATTTCTGCGTCAAATTTCTTCTTTACTTCATTTACAGCCTCTTCTATATACAAGTTAACAAGTAGTGGTGACAAAGAACAACCTTGTCGTACACCTTTTCTTACAGCAGCCTCTTTTTCGTACCCCTCGATTCTCAAAACAGCCGTTTAATTCTTATACAGACGTAGATAACTTTCCTTTCTTTGTATTTAATTCCTAGCCTTTTCAAAGTTTTAAACATTTTACTCCAGTCCAAATTGTCAAATGCTTTCTCTAAATCTACAAATGCCATATAAGTAGTTTTATTTTTCTTTATCCTTTTCTCAATAATCAGTCTCAGAGCCAATATTGCATCTCGAGTTCCCATTCTCCTTCTAAATCCAAATTGGTCATCGTCCAATACTTCTTCTACTCGTTGTTCTATTCTCCTGTATATAATTCTTGGCAGTATCTTAGATACATGGCATGTTAGGCTGATGGTTCTGTAATGTTCACACTTCTCCGCTCCTGACGTTTTTGGTATTGGAATCATAATGTTTTTTTTAAAGTCCGATGGTAGGCCTACCTCTCCACTCTCATACATTCTGCACACAAGTTTGTATAATTTGTTTTGAGCAACTTCGCCACATTGTAATAATAATTCCGATGGTATGTTATCAATTCTGGTAGTATAGTGCATTATGGGCAGTAAATGTCGTTTGTTTTTATATGTAGATAAATTTATGTGACAGTATTTTGAAGGTCTTCCGTTCATTTTTAGTAAGATTGATCATTTTTGTAAGTATAATTTACGAGAATCACTCGGTACTTTTGCATATTGTTGCAGGGGCGTTGGGTGTCTGTTCCTTAAATAAAATGGAAAATTGAATGGTTCATTGCAAAAACGTTGCAAATAACAAAAACAAATTTTTACAAAAAGTGAAAGATACCATCTTATGCTTAGATGTATAAAGATTATTCGCTATATGACGATTATATTACAAGAATTTTCGAGATTTTAGTTACAATTCTACCCGTTAGAATTCAGTGTCATGATCAAATAGAAAATTTATAGAACGTAATAAACTGAAACCTCACTTATGTAAATTTTGTTAGTTGCAACGTTTTTCTGTTGAGCCATTCAATTATTAAGTCTTTTAATTTTGTTAGTTAATTTTAAATTTTAATTAGTTGTATAAAATTTGTTCATGTAGTCTATTGTTAATCTAGAACTTTTTGAACGTCTTTCTGTAAAGAGGCCATCCATTCATTTCGAAAATAGGACATTCATTTTCATTTACCGTCTGCAATTTTTTCTCTCTACTGCAATTTAAAATTCTGTGCTCTCTCGTTAGCCTACGATTTTAACCCTTCATCGAAAATAGATCAGTGTATCTTCTTTTTCGTTTTTTTGTTACTGAATGAGCAAACGTTCTTCTGCTTTTAGGAGTGTTGGAAACGCCAATACCTAAACATATCATCAGAGTATATCTGTATTTATGTGCAGTTGCAAACATTCCAAATTTGTTTCGGAAACGATGTTTGGTTTCGTCTACTATGTAGGTCTGACGATGTATTCTTCACCCTGAACTTCGTGTTAACCATATGTTTTATCAAAAATTGAGTATAGATATTAAAGTCACGAGATTGCCTTTTGCGTATGGATAAGCTGTGAGGAAAGGGAATGAAGTGCTGCCAACCGCAACAGTCAGACATTACTTATACATTTCACTACCGTGCTATTTCTACATACATTTTGTAAGCCGTGCTTCATTCTGGGAAAATGTTAGTTCATAAACCTTATAAAAAAGAAGTGACCTGTAATATTGTCTACACCTAAATTACTCGATTAGAAATGATTGATTTTCTTTAATTATCAGCTACCTTATTCCAGTAGAACAAAATTTTCTGCGTATGAATCGTGGTCTTTAATGCCGCTGTCACCGGCGTCTTCACTATTAGTTTCTCCAGTATCAGCTAACCGTTCTATATTTTTACCACGTGTCAAAAAAGCATTGTAACGATAGCTTTTTCACGTCTTTTATTTCCTCTAAAGTTTCAATACATTTTCAGTCCAGTCGGTAGAAAACACCCTTCGGCACTTTCTGATGCCCCTGGATACGTACCGAAAAGAAATTTGAAATCTTGTCTGCAAAGTTTTTACAATTATTTTCAAATTGGCCCTAGTCTTAAGATGTCATTTTGAAAACGTTACAACGGAATAGTATAACGGAAGGCTCTTTAAGTGTAAGGAGAAATGTAACGCCGTTTTTATAAATGTTATACGTGCTCTTACTCTTTACTGATCTAATGAAATGCGACGGAGAATGTCTTTTACTTTTCTATGTGGCTGTGTACGATTTTAAATCTACTTAAAAAAGTTATAGGGTACTTCAAGGTGACATTGTGAAAATTTTCTCATTTTATTGTAGACAATCGTTTAAAGAGCTTTAAAATTTGACCACATTTTACTATCCAAATTAAACGGAATTGTCACAAGGCGGCTCGATATTTTCACTTTTTTTTTGGTTTGGTGAATTTTATTCATCTGTTGGTAAACTTTTTTATTATCTTCAGAATATATTTTTTTATGAGTTGACTATTTAAGTCGTAACTTAAATGTTTTGTAATTATTCCGTGCAGAAATATGTAGTAAAGTTTTAATCATTTAGTTAAAAATAGAATTGTCAAACGGAAGGATCTTTAAGTGTTAAGGACAGTTGAACCGACGTTGCTTCAAACGTAATTCACGCCCTTACACTTTAATGGTCCTTCTTATGACTGCGGCTGTGAAACGTTTGTACCTATGAGTTTCTTTACCTTATATTAATATTTAGTTATGTTTAAGCGAATCTTTTAGTTTGGAAACTGAAGTAATCAAATAGTTTGAAATTTAAAAATCGTTAGATTAGCGGTTGTAAAATTTTTAACGAACTTAACTTTTAATTGATAATCGCACTCGCATAAAATTTGTAATTTGGTAAACATGTCCATTGGTTATTTACAGTCTATAAGATCGCCGTGTAAAAGTATAATTCAATTTAATCATTGAAATATACTTGCAATGTTTAACATCCGACCATTATTAATATAATTTGTGAACGTTTGAAATTACGCATTCCGTATCAAGAGCTACAATAAAGTGTACCTATAGCGTTTGACAATTTTAAGTTATAATATTTTGTTTCGAAACTAAACGATTCTAGCCATTTATGTTCACATTTAATTGTTAAACAGATTTAATTTTCCATAATGGGAAGTGTTATTAGCCATATATAAGAAATGATTGTAAAAATAAATGTGGTTTTGTACAGTTTACAAAGGTTCGTTTGCTATTTTTACGGAGTTTATAATGAATTTTTGATTGTAAATGAGTCATTTCTATTGTAATATTTAAGCGTTGTGCATGCCCGAAACAATAACAAAACGAGTAGAAAAACGTCGCCTTGAAACCAGTAAAGATTAATATCAGCAAGTGCAACTTTTTAAAAATGTTCAGTATTCATCTAATTAATTCCATGCTGCTTGAAGAGAGTGATAAATAAAATGCAATTGATATTAAAACATGTTTAGCAGTATGGATTCAATTGGTATTTTCAAAGGGTATCTATCTCTACAAGCGAAATAATTTACTTATAGTAGTTAGTAAGAGACCACTTGTTGTAATAAACATTTTGAAAATTTTATTCAGATACTCTTAGCCGAAATAATATAGCGGACAGTGCGCAGTAGCATGACACTAGTGCGACAGCTTCTTATTTCCGCACCGAACCACTTTTAAATCTTCAATCGACCTTTCCGCATGCGTGTTCTTTCATCAAAGACTTTAATTCAAATGCTAAAATACTACAAGAGGAATGGCTTAGTTTAAGTAAAAGCCTTTTACTTTCTGTTTATGTTGACGATTTTGGGTTTTAATTCTTTGGAAAACAGTAGAAAGAAAAGCATTTAAAATAAACAGCGATATCGTAAAGTTTCAATCATTTGGTAGGCCTACAAATAGAATTGTGAAACGGAAAGATCTTTAAGTGTAAGGACGTTGAATCGACGGTTTTTCAAACGTCACTTACGCCCTTTCACTTTATTGGTCCTTCTTATGAACTGCGACTGTGAAACTTTCGTACGGTTTTTCATTGATAATTTCCTTTTTTAATACAGAAAGTAAATTAATCAAGAATTAAAGCTATTCCAAGTGTTTGTGTAATGTTTGTTTAGTTTACGATAATAGGCTACTTTTCTGTTCATGGTGGAATGGGGAACAGAGCAACAATAAGCAAAAAAAACGTTTAACGCTGAGAAATAAACCGCAGTTTGGTGCTAGTGTTATAATGAATCTAACAGAAATACATATCGTTTTTTTATTAATTATTTTATCAGTTATTGCGCGGATTATTGGAAATGCCTTATTTAATATTCGTAAAGTTTTTCTAAGTTAACTAGGCGGGTGTGTAACCTACCTAGTTAATTGATTCTATATGCCTCTTTTCACTCAATTACTCATTGTTTGAGCTTCTGTGGAGTATTCAGATCAGTAATACTTATCAGATAGTGCATTATGGGCATTACATTTCGTTCTATTTGGATAGTTTTAAGTAACAGTTTTTTAAAGGTCTTTCGCCCATTTTTAGTAAGATTGCTCATATTTGTAAGTAAAAAAGGAGAATTTCTAGATACTTTTGCATATTGTTGCAGGGGCGTTGGGTGTCTGTTCCTAAAATCAAATGAAAATTGAATTGTTCAACGGAAAAATGTTGCAATTAACAAAATAAATTTTTACATAACGTGAAACATACCATGTGATGCTTAGCTGTATAACGATTTTTCACTATATGAAAATTTTGTTTCAAGAATTTCCGAGAGTTTAGTTATAGTTCTATCCGTTAGAATTCACTATCATGATCAAACCGAGGATTCATAGAACGTATTCCACTGAAACCTCACCTTTGTAAATTTTGTCACTTGCAACGTTTTTCTGCTGAGCCATTCAATTATTTACCCTTGTACCTATGTTAGTTAATTTTAAATTTTGATTAGTTGTATACCATGTGCTTATGTAGTCTTTTATTAATCTAGAATCTAGTCTCCTTTCTGTAAAGAGGCCATCCATTCATTTTCAATATAATTCATTCATTCTGCACATTCATTTCCATTCAATGTCTGCAGTTTTTTCTCTCTACTGCAATTTAAAATTCTATGCTATTTTGTAGGCTTACATACGTTGACCCTTCTTCGAAAATGCATCAGTGTATCTTTATTTTTCGATTTTCTTTTTTACTGAATGAGCAAAAGTTCTTTTGCTTTTACGAGTGTTGGAAATGCCAATACCTCATAACATCTCATCAGGGTATATCTGTATCTTTGTGCAGTTGCAATCATTCCGCATTTGTTTCTGAAAAAATGTTTGGTATTTTCTACCATGTAGGTCTGACGATGTATTCTTCATCCTGAATTTCTTGTTTACCATATGATATATATCAAAAACAGAGTATACATACTGAAATCTCGAGATTGCCTTTTGCGTATGGTTTGGCTGTGTGGAAGGGAAGTGAAGTGCTGCCAACCTCAACAGTTGGACAATATTCGTACATTTCACTAACGTGCTGTTTCTAAATAAATTTTGTATGGAAACAACAGCTTACCTTTTGTAAGCTGTGCCACACAGCTTACCACAGTTACCTTACAGCTAACCACAGCTTACCTTTTGTAAGCTGTGGTTTATTCCGAGAAAATGTTTACTTTATGAACCTTATAAATAAAAATGTGACCCGTAATAGTGGCTACAGCTTTTCTACATGACTAGGAATGTTTGATTACTGTAATTACTAGCTACTTTATTCCATTAGAACAAAACTTGCTACGTATAAATCGTCTTCTTTACTACCGCTGTCGCCGGCGTCTTTACTATCAGTTCCTCTAGTATCACCTAACCGTTCTCTTTACTGGTATGTACCAGGTGGCAACAAAAAGCGGTTGAAGAATAGCTTCTTCACGTTTTTAATTTTCTTTAAGTTTTCATAAGATTTTTAAGTCTAGTCCGAAAAAAACACCCTTCCTCATGTTCTGATGCACTTGGATATGTACCGAAAATAAAATTGAAACCTTGTATATATGCAAAGCTTAATACAATTATTTAAAATTAGTCCTAGTTTTAAGATGTAATTTTGAAAACCTATCAACGGAATTGAATAAAGGAAGGCTCTTTAAGTGTAAGGACGTTGAAACGACGGCATTTTAAACGTCACCAACACCCTTACACTTTACCACTTTAATGGTCCTTCTTATGAACTGTGACTGTAAAACGTTTCTACGGTTTTTCATTGATAATTTCCTTCTTTTATACAAAAAGTAAGTTAATAAAGAACTGAAGCTTTTACAAAAGTTTGAGTAATATCTGGTTAGTTTATTAATAAGGAGTTAATAGGGTTAAATAAGGGTAAGTTAATTAAGGGTAGGGTTAATAAGGTTAATAATAGGGTAAATAAGGGTTGTTAATATTAATAAGGAGGACTTTTTTGTTCATGGTGGAGTGGGGAACAAAGCAAAAATAAGAAAAAATAAAGTTCAACGCTGAGAAATTAACTGTAGTTTTGAGTTTGTGTTGTTTTAATGAAATACACTAAAAATACAATGATCGTGTTTTTATTAATTATTTTATCAGTCATTGCGCGCAATTATTGGGAATGCCTTTTGTAATATTCGTTAAATGTTTGTATGTTAACTAGGCGGGTGTGTAACCTACCTAGTTAATTGAAAATGAATGCCTCTGGTTCACTCACTTACTTTTTGTTCGAGCTCCTGTAGAGTATTCATACAGGCAATATTTAACATATTGCATTATGGGCATTAAATGTCCTTTGTTATTAATCTTAGATAAATTTAGGTGACAGTTTTTTGATGATCTTTCGCCCATTTTTAGTAAGATTGCTCGCATTTGTAATTATAATTTACGAGAATCACTGGATACTTTTGCATATTGTTGAAGGGGCGTTGGGTGTCTGTTCTTTAAATAAAATGGAAAATTGAATGGTCCATTGCAAAAACGTTACAAATAACAAAAACAAATTTTTAGAAAAAGTGAAAGATACCATCTTATGCTTAGATTTATAACGATTATTCGTTATATAACGATTATTCGTTATATAACGATATTGTTCGAAGAATTTGCGAGATTTTAGTTACAATTCTATTCGTTAGAATTCAGTGTCATGATCAAATAGAAAATTTATAGAACGTAATCCACTGAAACCTCACTTATGTAAATTTTGTTAGTTGAAACGTTTTTCTGTGGAGCCATTCAATTATTAACTCTTTTACTTTTGTTAGTAAATTTTAAATATTAATTAGTTTTATAAAATTTGTTCATGTAGTCTATTGTTAATCGAGAACTTTTTGAACGTCTTTCTGTAAAGATGCCATCCATTCATTTCGAAAATAGCACATTCATTTTCATTTACCGTCTGCAATTCTTTCTCTCTACTGCAATTTAAAATTCTGTGCTCTCTCGTTAGCCTACGATTTTAACCCTTCATAGAAAATAGATCAGTGTATCTTCTTTTTCGTTTTTTCCATACATCCATACATTTTGTAAGCTGTGGTTTATTCCGAGAAAATGTTTTCTTCATAAACTTAATAAATATAAAATGTCACCCGTAATATTGACTACAGCTTTTATACATGACTAGAAATGTTTGATTTACTGTAATTACTATCCATCTTATTTCATTACAACAAAACTTGCTACGTATAAATCGTCTTCTTTACTACCGCTGTCGCCGGCGTCTTTACTATCAGTTCTTCTAGGATCACCTAACCGTTCTCTTTACTGGTATGTACCAGGTGGCAACAAAAAGCGGTTGTAGAATAGCTTCTTCACGTTTTTAATTTTCTTTAAGTTTTCATAAGATTTTTAAGTCTAGTCCAAAATAAACATCCTTCCTCACGTCTGATGCTCCTGGATATGTACCGAAAATAAAATTGAAACCTTGTATATATGCAAAGCTTATTACAATTATTTAAAATAAGTCCTAGTCTTAAGATGTCATTTTGAAAACCTATCAACAAAATTGAATAAAGGAAGGCTTTCTAAGTGTAAGGACGTTGAAACGACGGCTTTTTAAACGTCAGCAACACCCTTACACGTTATTGGTCCTTCTTATGAACTGCGACTGTAAAACGTTTCTACGGTTTTTCAGTGATAATATCCTTCTTTAATACAAGAAGTAAATTAATCAAAAACGGAAGCTTCTACAAACGTTTGAGTAATATCTGGTTAGTTTATTAATAAGGAGAATACTTTTTTGTTCATGGTGGAATGGGGAACAGAGCAACAATAAGCAAAAATAACGTTTAACGCTGAGAAATTAACCGCAGTTTTGTGTTTGTGTTGTTTTAATGAAATACACTAAAAATAAAATATCGTGTTTTTATTAATTATTTTATCAGACATTTAGCGCAATTATTGGGAATGCTTTTTGTAATATTCGTTAAATGTTTGTATGTTAACTAGGCGGGATGGTAACCTAACTAGTTAATTGAAAATGAATGCCTCTGGTCCACACACTTACTCATTGTTCTAGCTTCTGTGGAGTTTCCATACAGGCAATAAGTTTTTTTACATAGTGCATTATGGGCAGGAAATTTCGTTTGTTATTATATTTAGATAAATTTAATTGACAGTTTTTTAAGGTATTTCGCCCATTTTTAGTAAGATTGCTAACATTTGTAAGTATAATTTACGAGAATCACTGGATACTTTTGCATATTGTTGCAGGGGCGTTGGGTGTCTGTTCCTTAAATAAAATGGAAAGTTAAATGGTTCATTGCAAACACGTTGCAAATAACAAAAACAAATTTTTACATAAATTGAAAGATACCATCTGATGCTTAGCTGTGTAAAGATTTTTCATTATATGAAAATTTTGTTTCAAGAATTTTCGAGATTTAAGTCATAATTCTATCCGTTAGAATTCACTATCATGATCAAACAGAGGATTCATAGAACGTATTCCACTGAAACCTCACCTTTGTAAATTTTGTCACTTGCAACGTTTTTCTGCTGAGCCATTCAATTATTTACCCCTGTACCTATGTTAGTTAATTTTAAATTTTGATTAGTTGTATACCATGTGCTTATGTAGTCTTTTATTAATCTAGAATCTAGTCTCCTTTCTGTAAAGAGGCCATCCATTCATTTTCAATATAATTCATTCATTCTGCACATTCATTTCCATTCAATGTCTGCAGTTTTTTCTCTCTACTGCAATTTAAAATTCTATGCTATTTTGTAGGCTTACATACGTTGACCCTTCTTCGAAAATGCATCAGTGTATCTTTATTTTTCGATTTTCTTTTTTACTGAATGAGCAAAAGTTCTTTTGCTTTTACGAGTGTTGGAAATGCCAATACCTCATAACATCTCATCAGGGTATATCTGTATCTTTGTGCAGTTGCAATCATTCCGCATTTGTTTCTGAAAAAATGTTTGGTATTTTCTACCATGTAGGTCTGACGATGTATTCTTCATCCTGAACTTCTTGTTTACCATATGATATATATCAAAAACAGAGTATACATACTGAAATTGATAATTTTTAATTGATAATCGCACTCGCATAAAATTTGTAATTTGGTAAACATGTCCATTGGTTATTTAAAGTCTATAAGATCGCCGTGTAAAAGTATAATTCAATTTAATCATTGAAATATACTTGCAATGTTTAACATCCGACCATTATTAATATAATTTGTGAACGTTTGAAATTACGCATTCCGTATCAATAGCTTCAATGACGTGTACCTACAGCTTTTGACAATCTTAAGTTATAATATTTTGTTTCGAAACTAAACGATTCTAGCCATTTATGTTCACATTTAATTGTTAAACAGATTTAATTTTCCATAATGGGAAGTGTTATTAGCCATATATAAGAAATGATTGTAAAAATAAATGTGGTTTTGTACAGTTTACAAAGGTTCGTTTGCTATTTTTACGGAGTTTATAATGAATTTTTGATTGTAAATGAGTCATTTCTATTGTAATATTTAAGCGTTGTGCATGCCCGAAACAATAACAAAACGAGTAGAAAAACGTCGCCTTGAAACCAGTAAAGATTAATATCAGCAAGTGCAACTTTTTAAAAATGTTCAGTATTCATCTAATCAATTCCATGCTGCTTAAAGAGAGTGATAAATGAATGCAATTAATATAAAAAAATGTTTAGCTGTATGGATTCAATCGGTATTTTAAAGGGTATCTCTACAGGCGAAATAATGTACTCATAGTAATTAGCACGAAACCAGCTGTTTGTATTAGACATTTTGAAAATTTTATTCAGATTCTCTAAGCCGAAATAATATAGCGGACAGTACGCAGTAGTATGACACTAGTACGACAGCTTCTTTATTTCCGCACCGAACCACTTTTAAATTCTCAATCGACCAGATAACTTTTCGCACGCGTGTTCGTTCGTCAAGGACTTTAATTCAAATGCTGAAATACTACAAGAGAAATGGCTTAGTCTAATTAAATGATATACATACTCTCTCTCTCTCTCTTCACGTTGACGATTGTGGGTTTTAATTCTTTGGAAAACTGTTAGTAGAAAAAAATAACCAGCGATATCGTAAAGTTTCAATCATTTGGTACAAATAGAATTGTGAAACGGAAAGATCTTTAAGTGTAAGGACGTTGAATCGACGGTCTTTCAAACGTCACTTACGACCTTACACTTTAATGGTCCTTCTTATGAACTGCGACTGTGAAACTTTCGTACGGGTTTTCATTGATAATTTCCTTCTTTAATACAAAAAGTAAATTAATGAAGAATTAAAGCTTTTACAAATGTTTGTGTAATGTTTGTTTAGTTTATAAATAACGAGAATACTTTTCTGATCATGGTGGAATGGGGAACAGAGTAACAATTGGCAAAATTAATAGGCCGATCGTGTTTTTATGATTTATTTTATCAGTCGTTGTGCGGAGTTATTGGAAATGCCTTTCGTAAATTTTCGTTAAGTTTTTGTAAGTTAACTAGCTGGGTGTGTAATCTAACTAGTTAATTGACTCTAAATGCCTTTGGTTGACTCACTAACTCATTGTTTGAGCTTCTGTGCAGTATTCATATAGGCAATATATATTTTTACATAGTGCATTATGAGCATTAAATGTCGTTCGTTATTCTATTTAGATAAAATTAAGTTAAAGTTTTTAAATGTCTTTCGCCTATTTTTAGTAAGATTGCTCATATTTGTAAATATAATTTAAGAAAATCACTAGATAATTTTGCATATTGTTGCAGGGGCGTTGGGTGTCTGTTCCTAAACTGAAATAGAAAATTATTTGCTTATATACTTATGTAATTTAATTTTTAATTTTCATTAGTTGTATAAAATTTGTTGATGTAGTCTATTGTTAATCTACAACTCGATGTTGAATTCTATTAGTCTTTGTTCTGTATAGAAGCCATCCATAAATTTCAAAAGTAGCACATTCATTACCATTCACTGTCTGCAATAATTCTTTCTCTACTGCAATTGCAAATTCTGTGCTATCTCGTAGGCCTAAATACATTGACCCTTCGTAGAAAATGCATTATTGTATCTTCTATTTTTCGTTTGTTCGTTACTGATAGAGCATAAGTTATTCTGCTTTTACGAGTGTTGGAAATGGCAATGCCTCATAACATCTCATCAGAGTATATTTGTTTCTTTTTGCAGTTGCAGTCTTTCCGCATTTGTTTCAGAAACGATGTTTAGTTTTGTCTATTATGTAGGTCTGACGTTGTATTCTTGTTCCCTAACTTCTTGTTAACCATACGTTTTATCAAAAACTAATTATAGATACCGAAGTCACGAGATTTCCATTTGCGTATGGCCTGGCCGTGAGGAAGGGAAGTGAAAATACGACAGTGCTGCCAGCCTCAACAGGTTGATAATACTAGTGCATTTCCCTATAATACGGTCTCTACATACATTTTGTTAAATGTGGTTTATTCCGAGAAAATGTTTTTTTATATAACTTTTAAAAAAAATGGAACCCGTAAAAATGCCTACAGCTTAATTACATTACTAGAAATGTTAGATTTTTCTAATTAGCAGATACCTTATTCTATTACAACAAAGTTTTATACGTACGAATAGTCTTCGTTACTACCGCTTTCACCGGCGTCTTCACTATCAATTTCTCTGATATCACTTACCGTTTTCTATTTTCACCAGATGTCAAAGAAAGCAGTTGAAGAATAGCTTTTTCAATTCCTTAATTTCTTTGAAGGTTTCATAAGCTTTTTAAATCCAGTCCTTCCTCACGTTCAGATGAACCTGGATACGTACCGAAAAGAAATTTCAAAGCTTGTCTGCAAAGCATTTGACAGTTATTTAAAATTAGTTCTAGTCTTAAGATGTCATTTTGAAAACTTTACAACGGAATTGTATAACGGAAGGCTCGTTAAGTGTAAGGACAGTGTTGTATCGTCGGAAGGATCTTCAAGTGCAAGGACGTTGAAATAACGTTCTTTTAAACGTTACTCGCGCCCTTACACTTTATTGGTCCTTCTTATGAACTGCGACCGTGAAACTTGTGTGCGGTTTTTCACTGACAACTTCCTTCTTTAATACAAAAAGTAAATTAATTGAGAATTAAACTTTTACAAGCGTTTCTTTAATGTTTGTTTAGTTTATAAATAACAAGAATACTTTTCTGTTCATGGTGGAATGGGGAACAGAGCAACAATAAGCAAAATAAAGTCTAACGCTGAGACATTAATCGTAGATACTTTTGCATATTGTTGCAGGGGCGTTGGGTGTCTGTTCCTAACATGAAATGAAAAATTTAATGGTTCAGAAGAAAAAACGTTGCAAGTAACAAAAACAGATTTTTACAAGAAGTGGAAAATACCATATGATGCTTAGCTGTATAAGGATTTTTCACTATATATGACGATTTCATTTCAAGAATTTACGAGATTTTAGTTACAATTCTACCCATTAGAATTGACGGTCATGATCAAATAGAAGATTTCTAGAACGAATTCCACTGAAACCTCACTTTTGTAAATTTTACCACTTGCAACGTTTTTTTGTTGAGCCATTCAATTTTTTGAACTTTTACTTGTGTTAGTTAATTTAAAATTTTAATTAGTTGTATAAAATTTATTCATGTCAGTGTTAATCTAGAACTCGATGTTTCATTCTATTATTCTTCTTTCTTTAAAGAGGCCATCAATTCATTTCGAAAATAGCACATTCATTTTCCATTCACTGTCGTTAATTCTTTCTCTTTCTGCAATTTAAAATGCTGTGCTCTGTCTTGGGCGGTCGTACGGTAACCCTTTCATAGACCCTTTTCATGCCAATACGTTAAAACGTCTCATTAGAGTGTACATTTGTACCCTTCTGCAGTTGCAGTAATTCCGAATTTCTTTTGGAAAGGAAGTTTCTTTATGTCTACTATGTAGGTATGACGATGTATTCATGTCCCTGATTTTCTTGTTACCCATATATTGACTACAGTTTTCTTAATATCGTTCTGTAATACAAAACGTAAATAATTTAGAACTAAAGCTTTTACATGCGTTTGTCAAATATTCGGTTTAATTTATAAATAACGAGTATACATTTTTGTTCATGGTGGAGTGGGGAACAGAGCAACAATAAGCAAAAATAAAGTTTAACGCTGAGAAATTAACTGTAGTTTTGTGGTTGTGTTGTTTCAATGAAGCTAAAGGAAATTCAGTAAAAAAAATACTGTATTTTAATTAATTATTTTATCAGCCATTGCGCGCATTTATTGGGAATGCCTTTTGTAATATTCGTTTAATTTTTGTAAGTTAACTAGGCGTGTGTGTAACCTACCTAGTTAATTGATTCTGAATGCCTCTTGTTCACCCACTTACTCATTGTACAAGCTTCTGTGGAGTATTCATACAGGCAATATTTATTTTTACATCTGGCATTATGGGCATTTAATGTCCTTTGTTATTAATCTTAGATAAATTTATGTGACAGTATTTTAAAGGTCGTTCGCCCATTTTTAGTAAGATTGCTCATATTTGTAAGTATAATTTACGAGAATCACTGGATACTTTTGCATATTGTTGCAGGGGCGTTGGGTGTCTGTTCCTAAAATCGAATGTAAAATTGAAAAGTTGAACGGAAAAACGTTGCAAGTAACAAAAGCAATTTTTTACAAAAAGTGAAAGATGCCAACTGACGCTTAGCTGTATAAGAATTTTTCACTATATGACGATTATTATTATATCAAGAATTTCTGAGATTTTAGTTACAATGCTACCCGTTAGAGTCCACTATCATGATCGAATAGAGAAGTGATAGCACGTATTTCACTGAAGCCTCTATTTTGTAATTTTTGTCACTTGGAACGTGTTCATTCAATTATTTACTTTTTTACGTATATATGTTAGTTAATTTTAATTAGTTGTATAAAATTTGTTCATGTAGTGCATTGTTAATCTAGAACTCGATGTTGAATTATAACAGTCTTCTCTCTGTAAAAAGGCCATCCTTTCATTTCGAAAATAGCACATTCATTTCCATTCACTTTCTTCAATTATTTTTCCGTACTGCAATTTAAAATTCTGTGCTCTCTGGTAGACCTACATATATTGGCCCTTTGTAGAAAATGCATCAGTGTTTTTTTATTTCCGTTTTTTGCTACTGAAAGAGCAAACGTTCTTCTGCTTTTACGAGTGTTGGAAATGCTAACACCTCATATTATATCATCAAAATATATCTGTCCCTTTTTGCAGTTGCAGTCATTCCGCATTTGTTTTGGAAACGAATTTTTTTTTGTCTATTATCTAGGTCTGACGATGTATTCTTGTCCCCCAACTTCATTTTAAGCATATGTTTAACAAAAATTAAGTATAGATACTGAAGTCACGTGATTGCCTTTTGCGTAAGGATAGACTGGGAGGAAAGGGAAGTGAAGTGCTGTTAACCTTAAAAGTCAGACAATACTCGTACATTTCATTACCGCGCAATTTCTACAAACATTTTGTAAGCTGTGGTTTATTCCGGTAAAATGTTTGTTCATAAACCTTATAAAAAAAGTGACCTCTAATATTGCCTACAGCTAAATTACACGACTTGACATCTTTGATTTATTGTAATTACCAGCTACCTTATTCCATTAGAACAAATTTTTCTAGCCATGAATTGTTTGGTTTAATACCGCTGTCACCGGCGTCCTCAGTATCAGTTTCTCTAGTATTACCTTACCGTTCTGTATATTTATTACGTGCACAAAAAGCGGTGTAAGGATAGCTTTTACATGTCATTAAATTCCTTCAATGGGTTATTACCTTTTTCAGTCCAGTCCGAAAAACACCCTTCTTCACTTTCTGATGCTTTCGGATAAGTACCGAAAAAAAATTGAAACATTGTCCGAAAAAAACACCCTTTCTCACGTTCAGATGCAGCTGGATACGCACCGAAAAGAAATTTGAAAGCTTGTCTGCAACGCATTTTACAGTTATTTAAAATTAGTCCTAGTGTTAAGATGTCATTTTGAAAACTTTACAGAACTTTATCGGAATTGTATAACGGAAGGCTCTTTAAGTTTAAGGACAATTTTTTATAAACGTTATATGTGCCCTTACTCTTTAATGATCTTTTTTATGAAATGCGACGGAGAAATACTTTTACTTATCTATGCGGTTGTGTACGATTTTTAATATCTACTTGAAGAAGTTATATTATCAAGGTGCCATTGTGAAAATTTTCTTTTTTTATGGTAGACAATCGTTCAAAGAGCTTTAAAATTTGAGTACTTTTTACTATCAAAACTAAACGGTATTGTCAAATGGCGGCTCGATATGTTTCAATTTTTTTTGTTTATGTGATTTTTATTTTTCTGTTGATAAACTTTCATATTTACTTCAGAATATATTTTTATGATTCAACTATGTAAGTTGTAACCTTGATGTTTTGTAATTAGTCCGTACTGATGTACTTTATATAGTATTGTTTTACGCAGTTAGTTAAGAACAGAATTGTTAACCGGAAGGATCTTTAAGTGTAAGGACGTTGAGACTACGTTGTTTTAAACGTAATTCACGCCCTTACACTTTAATGGACCTTATTATAAACTGTGACTGTGTAACGTTTATACGGTTTTTCATTGATATATTCCTTCTTCAATACAAACAGTAAATTACTCAAAATTAAAGCTATGACAAGCGTTTGTGACACTTGTGTGCGGTTATTCATTGATAACTTCCTTCTTTATTACAAAAAGTAAATTCATTGAGAATTAAACTTTTACAAGCGTTTCGTTAATGTGTGTTTAGTTTGTAAATAAGAAGAATACTTTTCTGTTCATGGTGGAATGGGAAACAGAGCAACAATAAGCAAAAATAACGTCTAACGCTGAGTAATTAATCGTAGTTTGGTGCTTGTGTTTTAATGAAGCTAAGGTAAATACATATCGTCTTTTTATTATTTTTTTTTAATCAGTCGTTGCGCGGAGTTATTATGTATGCCTCTCGTAATATTCGTTAAGTTTTCGACAGTTAACTAGGCGGGTGTGCAACCTCCCTAGGCTTAGTTCACTCACTAACTCATTGTTCGAGTTTATGTGGAGTATTGATATAGGCAATATTTGTTTTTTTTACTTATTGCATTATGGACATTTAAGTTCGTTTGTTATTTTGTTTGGATGAATTTAAGTGACATTTTGTTAAAGTTTTTGCACCCATTTTTAGTAAGAATGCTCATATTTGTAATTATAATTTACGAAAATCACTGGATACTTTTGCATATTGTTGCAGGGGCGTTGGGTGTCTGTTCCTAATATAAAATGGAAAATTGAATGGTTCAAAAGAAAAAAACGTTGCAAGTAACAAAAACAAATTTTTACAAACAGTGAAAGTTACCGTCTGATGCTGTATAACGATTTTTCAGTTAATGACGATTTCATTTCAAGAATTTATGAGATATTAGTTACAATTATACCCATTAGAATGCACTATCATGATGAAATACAATATTTATAGAACGAACTCCACTGATACCTCACTTTAGTAAATTTTAGGTATTAATTGTAACGTTTTTCTATTGAGCCATTCAATTATTTACTTTTTTATGTATGTCAGTTTATTTTAATTTTAATTAGTTGTATAAAATTAGTTCATGTATTCTATTGTTTAGTATAAAACTCGATGTTTAATTCTATTAGTCTTCTAAAGAGGCCATCCATTCATTCCGAAAATAGCAGATTCATTTTTTTTTTACTGTCTGCAATTCTTTCTCTCTCCGGCAATTTAAAATTCTGTGCTCCCTCGTTGGCCTACATACGTTGACCCTTCTTAGAAAATGCATCAGTGTATCTTTTTTTTTCAGTACTGAAAGAGCAAACGTTTTTCTGGTTTTACGAGTGTTGAAAATGTCAATTCCTTAAAACGTCTCATTAGAGTATATATTTGTACTTTTGTACTGTTGCAGTCATTCCGTATTTGTCTTGGAAACGAAGTTTCTTTTTTTCTATTATGTGGGTATGACGATGTATTCATGTCCCTGATTTTATGGTTATCCGTATGTTTTTTGAAGGATTAAGTTCAAATACTTAAGGCACGAGATTGCCTTTTGCGTATGGTTTGGCAGTGTGAACGTAAAGGGCTTCTAACCTCAACAGTTAGACAATAATCGTACATTTCACTAACGTGCTGTTTCTATATACATTTTGTAAGATGTGGTTTATTCCGAGAAAATTTTTTCTTCATAAACCTTATGAAAACAAATGTGACCTGTAATATTGACTACAGCTTTTATACATGACTAGAAATGTTTGATTTACTGTAATTACTAGCTACCTTATTCCACTGGAAAAAATTTTGCTACTTATGAATCGTCTTCTTTACTACCGTTGTGCCTGGCGCCTTCATGATCAGTTTCTCTAGTATCACCTAACTGTTTTCTTTATATACCATGGGTCAAAAAAAGAGCGGTTGAAGAATATCTTTTTCCGGTGTTAGTTTCCTGTAAGGTTTCTTAAGTTTTTTAAGACCAGTCGGAAAAAACACTCTTCCTCACGTTCTGATGCACCTGGATACGTACCGAAAAGAAATTTGAAACCTTGTGTGCAAAGCTTTTTACAAATATTTACATATAGTATTAGTCTTAAGATGTCATTTTGGGAACCTTTCTACGAAAATGTAAAACGGAAGGCTCTTTAAGTGTAAGGACAACTTTAACGTCTTTTTTATAAACGTTATAGGTGACCTTACTCTTTATGAACTTTCATATAAAATGCGACTGTGAAACATCTCCACGGTTCAGCATTGATGATTTCGTCCTTTAATACAAAAAGTTAATAATTTAAAACTTAACCATTTACATGTGTTTGTAAAATATTTGGTTAGTTTATAAATAACGAGTTACTTTTTTCTGTTCATGGTGGAGTGGGGAATAGAGCAACAATAAGCAAAAATAAAGTGTAACGCTGAGAAATTAACTGTGGTTTTGTGGTTGTGTTGTTTCAATGAAGCTAAAGGAAATACATTAACAATATTATCGTGATTTTATTAATTTGTTTATCAGTAGTTGGGCGGAGTTATTGGGAATGCCTTTTGTAATATTCGTTAAATTTTTTTTAAGTTCACTGGGCGGGTGTGTAACCTACCTAGATAATTACTTTGAATACCTCTGTTTCACTCACTAACTCAATGTTCGAGCTTCTGTGGAGTATTCATACAGGCAATATTTATTTTTACATATTGCATCATGGGCATTGAATGTCCTTTGTTATTAATCTAAGATAAATTTAAGTGACAGTTTTTTAAAGGTCTTTTGCCCATTTTTAGTAAGATTGATCATATTTGTGGGTATAATTTACGAGAACAACTGTATACTTTTGCATTGCTGCAGGGGCGTTGGGTGTCTGTTCCTAAAATAGAATGTAAAATTGAATAGTTGAACGGAAAAACGTAGCAAGTAACAAAAACAAATTTTTACAAAAAGTGAAAGATGCCAACTGACACTTGGCTGTATAACGATTTTTCACTATATGACGATTATATTATATCAAGAATTTCCGAGATTTCAGTTACAATGTTTCCGTTAGAGTTCACTATCATGATCAAATAGAGAATTTATGGGAACTATATCACTGAAACCTTTAGTTTGTAAATTTTGTCACTTGAAACGTATTTCTGTTAAACCATACAATCATTTACTTTTTTACGTATGTTAGTTAATTTTAGTTAGTTGTATAAAATTTGTTGATGTAGTCTATTGTTAATCTAGAACTCTATGTTGAATTCTATTAGTCTTCTTTCTTTAAAAAGCCATCCAATCATGGTCATACGTTATAAATAACGCGAATACTTTCCTGTTCATGGTGGAATGGGGAACAGAGCAACAATAAGCAAAAATAAAAATTAACGCTGAGAAATTACCCATAGTTTGGTGCTTGTGTTTTAATGAAGCTAAAGGAAGTACATTTCGTGTTTTTATTAATTATTTTATCAGTCGTTGCGCAGAGTTTTTTGGAATGCGTTTCGTAATTTTCAATTATTTGTAAGTTAACTAGGCGGGATTGTAGTCTCCCTGTTTAATTGACTTTGAATACCTTAGGGTCACTCACTAGTTCACTGTTCACATTTTTGTGCAGTATTCATATTGGCTTAGCCATTATTTATTTTTACATAGTGCTTTATGGGCATTAAATGTCGTTTGTTTTTCTATTTGGATAAGTTAAAGTGACAGTTTTTGAAAGGTCTTTCGCCCGTTATTAGTAAGATTGCTCATTTTTGGAAGTTTAATTTACAAGAATCACTGGATACTTTGCATATTGTTGCAGGGGCGTTGGGTGTCTGTTCCTAATAGAAAATAGAAATTCATTTATTTATTTACTTACGTTAAATAATTTAAAATTTTAATTAGTTGTAAAAATGTTTTTTATGTATTGTTCATGTTTTGGTAATCTCGAACTCGATGTTGAATTCTATTAGTCTCTTTTCTGTAAAGACGCTATCCATTAATTTTGTAAATAACATATTTATTTCCTATAAATGTTTTTACCTGATGTGAAAAACGCGGTTGAAGAATAGCTTCTTCACGTCTTTATTTTCCTTCAAGAATTATAAGCTTTTTAAGTCCAGTTCGAAAAAAACACCCAACCTCACGTTGAGATGCACCTTTATGCGTACCGAAAAAAAACTTGAAACCTTGTCTGCAAAGCTTTTTACAATTATTTACAATTAGTTCTAGTCTTAAGTTGTCATTTTGGAACCCTTTCTACGGCATTGTAAAACGGAAGGCTCTTTAAGTGTAAGGCCAACTTTAATGTCGTTTTTATAAACGTTATATGCGTCCTTAGTCTTTAATGATCTTTCTTATGAAACGCGACGGAGAACTACTTTTACTTATCTATGTGTTACGATTTTTAATATCTATATGAAAATGTTATATTCCACGATGGCATTGTGAAAATTTTTAATTTTATGGTAGACAGTCGTTCAAAGTGCTTTAAAATTTAAGAACTTTTTACTATCCAACCTAAACTGAATTATCACACGGCGGCTCGATATGTTTCAATTTTCTTTGTGTTGGTGATTTTTATTCATCTGCTGATAAACTTTTTATTACCCGCAGAATATATTTTTATGAGTCGACTATTTAAGTTGTAACGTTGATGTTTTGTCAGCGTAGAAGGATATAGTAAAGTTTTAATTATTAGTTAAAACCACAATTGTGAAACGGAAGGACCTTCAAGTGTAAGGACGTTGAGTCGACGTTCTTTTAAACGTCACGTACGCCCTTACACTTTATTGGTCCTTCTTATAAACTGCGACGACTACTACTACTACGTTTCTACGGTTTTTCATTGATAATTTCATCTTTAATACAAAAAGTAAATTCATTGAGAATTAAACTTTTACAAGAGTTTTTTTTATGTTTGTTTATGTTTGTTTTTTATGTTTGTTTGTTTACGAGAATACTTTTCTGTTCATGGTGGAATGGGGAACAGCGCAACAATAAGCAAAAGTAAAGTCTGACGCTGAAAAATAAATCGTGGTTTTGTGCCTGTGTTTTAATGAAGCTAAAGTAAATACATATCGTGTTTTTATTATTTTGTTTATCAGTCGTTGCGCGGACTTATTAAGTATGCCTCACGTAATATTCGTTAAGTTTTCGTAAGTTAACTAGGCGGGTGTGTAACCCACCTAGTTAATCGACTCTGATTGCCTCTGGGTCACTTACCAACTCATTGTTCGAGCTTTTGTGGAGTATTCATATAGGCAATATTTTTTTTTTACTTATTGCATTATGGACATTAAAGTTCGTTTTTTATTTTATTTGGATGGATTTAAGTGACATTTTGTTAAAGTTTTTGCGCCAATTTTTAGTAAGAATGAACATTTTTGTAAGTATAATTTGCGAGAATCACTGGATACTTTTGCATCAACTGTTGCAGGGGCGTTGGGTGTCTGTTCCTAAAATCAAATGTAAAATTGAATAGTTGAACGGAAAAACGTTGCAAGTAACAAAAACAAATTTTTACAAAAAGTGAAAGATGCCAACTGATGCTTAGCTGTATAACGATTTTCCACTATATGACGATTATATATCAAAAATTTCTGAGATTTTAGTTACAATGCTACCCGTTAGAGTCCACTATCATGATCAAATAGAAAATTGATGGCACGTATTTCACTAAAGCCTCTATTTTGTAATTTTTGTCACTTGGAACGTGTTTCTGTTGAGCCATTCAACTTTTTACTTTTTTACGTATGTTAGATAATTTTAATTTTAATTAGATGTATGAAATTTGTTCATGTAGTATAATATCGTTAATCTAGAGCTCGATGTTGAATTCTATTAGTCTTCTTTCTGTAATAAGTAATAAGGCCATCCATTCATTTCGAAAATAGCACATTCATTTCCATTCACAGTCTTCAATTCTTTTTCTCTACTGCAATTTAAAATTCTGTGCTCTCTGGTAGACCTACATATATTGACCCTTTGTAGAAAATGCATCAGTATATTTTTATTTCCGTTTTTTGCTACTGAAAGAGCAAAGGTTCTTCTGCTTTTACGAGTGTTAAAAATGCCAATACCTCATAATATGTCATCAATATATATTTGTCTCTTTTTGCAGTTGCAGTCATTCCGCATTTGTTTTTGAAACGAATATTTTTTTGTCTACTATGTAGGTCTTACGATGTATCTTTGTCCCCGTACTTCGTGTTAACCAAATGTTTTATCAAAAATTGAGTATATATATTAAAGTCACGTGATTGCCTTTTGCGTATGGATAGACTGTGAGGAAAGGGAATTGCAGTGCTGCCAACCTCAACAGTTGGACAATACTCGTACATTTCACTACCGTTCTGTTTCTACATACATTTTGTAAGCTGTGGTTTATTCCGGGAAAATGTTTGTTAAGAAACCTTATAAAAAAAAGTGACCTGTAACATTGCCTACAGCCAAATTACATGACTTGAAATCTTTGATTTATTGTAATTACCTTATTCCATTAGAACAAAATTTTCTATCTATGAATTGTTTGGTTTAATACCGCTGTCACCGGCGTCCTCAGTATCCGTTTCTCTAGTATTACCTTACAGGTCTGTAATTTTACCACGTGTCAAAAAAAGCGGTGTAAGGATAGCTTTTTCACGTCTTTAAATTCCTTCAATGGTTTATTACCTTATTCAGTCCTGTCCGAAAAAGCACCCTTCTTCACTTTCTGATGCATTTGGATAAGTATCGAAAAGAAATTTGAAAAATTGTGTGCAAAGCTTTTTACAATTAGGCTATTTAAAATTAGTCCTAGTGTTAAGATATGTCATTTTGAAAACTTTACAACGGAATTGTATAACGGAAGGCTCGTTAAGTGTAAGGACAGTGTTGTAACGTCTTTTTTATAAACGTTATATGTGCCCTTACTCTTTAATGATCTTTCTTATGAAATGCGACAAAAAAATACTTTTACTATTCTATGTGGTTGCGCACGATTTTTAGTATCTACTGGAAAAAGTTGTATTTCAAGGTGGCATTGTGAATATTTTCGCATTTTATGGTAGACACTCGTTCAAAGAGCTTTCAAATTTGAGTAGTTTTTACTATCAAAACTAAACGGTATTATCAAATGGCGGCTCGATATGTTTCAATTTTTTTTTTATTTATGTGATTTTGTATTTTTCTGTTGATAAACTTTCATATTTACTTCAGAATATATTTTTATGATTCAACTATGTAAGTTGTAACGTTGATGTTTTGTAATTAGTCCGTTCTGATGTACTTTATATAGTATTGTTTTACGCAGTTAGTTAAGAACAGAATTGTTAAACGGAAGGATCTTTAAGTGTGAGGACGTTGAAACTACGTTGTTTTAAACGGAATTCACGCCCTTACACTTTAATGCAACTTCTTAGAAACTGCGACTGTGAAACGTTTATAAGGTTTTTCATTAATATTTTCTTCAATACAATTTCAATACTTCTTCAATACAAACAGTAAATTACTCAAATTTAAAGCTATGACAAGCGTTTGTGTAATGTTTGTTTAGTATATAAATACGGAAAATACTTTTCTGTTCATGGTGGAATGGGGAACAGAGCAACAATAAGCAAAAATGAAGTTTAACGCTGGTAAATTAACTATGGTTTGATGATTGTTTTTTTATGAAGCTAAAAGAAGTACACATCGTTTTGTTATTATTTATTCTATCAGTCGTTGCGCGCAGTTATTAGAAATGCCTTTAGTTAAATTCGTTAAGTTTTTGTAAATTAACTAGGCGGGTGTGTAACCCACCTAGTTAATCGACTCTGATTGTCTCTGGGTCACTCACTAACTCATTGCTCCAGTTTCTGTGTAGTATTCATATGGGCAATATTTATTTTTACATAGTACATTATGGGCATTAAATGTCGTTTGTTATTATATTTCGGTAAATTTAAGTGACAGTTTTTTAAAGGTCTGTCGCCCATTTTTACTAAGATTGCTCATATTTGTAAGTATAATTTACGAGAATCACTGGATAATTTTGCATATTGTTGCAGGGGCGTTGGGTGTCTGTTCCTAATATAAAATGAAAAATTGAATGGTTCAAAAGAAAAAAACGTTGCAAGTAACAAAAACAAATTTTTACAAAAAGTGGAAGTTACTGTCCGATGCGGTATAACCATTTTTCACTATATGACGATTTCATTTCAAGAATTTATGAAATGTTAGTTACAATTATACCCATTATCCACTGATACCTCACTTTAGTAAATTTTATTAATTGTAACGTTTTTCTATTGAGCCATTCAATTATTTACTTTTTTATGTATGTCAGTTTATTTTTATTTTAATTAATTGTATAAAATTTGTTCACGTAGTCTATTGTTTAGTCTAAAACTCGATGTTTAATTCTATTAGTCTTCTTTCTGTAAAGAGGCCATCTATTCATTTCGAAAATAGCACATTCATTTCCTTTTACTGTATGCAAGTCTTTCTCTCTCCGGTAATTTTAAATTCTGTGCTCTCTTGTTGGCTTACATACGTTGACCCTTCTTAGAAAATGCATCAGTGTATCTTTATTTTTCGTTTTTTTTTAGTACTGAACGAGCAAACGTTCTTCTGGTTTACGAGTGTTGAAAATGTCAATACCTTAAAACGTCTCGTCGGAGTATATATTTGTACCTTTGTGCTGTTGCAGTCATTACGCATTTGTTTTGGAAACGAAGTTTCTTTTTCCATATTATGTGAGTATGACGATGTATTCATGTCCCTGACTTTCTGGTTAACCATATGTTTTTTGAAGAATTAAGTTAAAATACCTAAGGCACGAGATTGCCATTTGCGTATGGTTTGGCAGTGTGAAAGTAAAGGGCTTCCAACCTCAACAGTTAGACAATACTCATACATTTCACTAACGTGCTGTTTCTACATACATTTTGTATGTAAACCACACTTTACATTTTGTAAGCTGTGGTTTATTCCAAGATAATGTTTTCTTCATAAACCTTATGAAAACAAAATGACCCGTTACATTGACAACTGCTTTTATACATGACTAGAAATGTTTGATTTACTGTAATTACTAGCTACCTTATTCCATTGGAAAAAATTTTGCTACGTAAAAATCGTCTTCTTTACTACCGCTGTGCCCGGCGTCTCCATGATCAGTTTCTCTAGTATCACCTAACCGTTTACTTTATATACCAGGTTTCAAAAAAAAAGCGGATAAAGAATTCCTTTTTTTCGGTGTTAATTTCCTTTAAGGTTTCATAAGCTTTTAAGTTCAGTCCGGAAAAACACTCTTCCTCACGTTCTGATGCACCTGGATACGCACCGAAAATAAATTTGATACTTTGTCTGTAGAGCTTTTTACAATTATTTAAAATTAGTCTTAGTCTTAAGATGTCATTTTGGAAACCTTTCTACGGAGTTAGGCCTATACAACGGAAGGCTCTTTAAGTGTAAGGACATTTGGAACGACGTTCTTTCAAACGTAATTCCTGCCCTTACACTTTCATGGTCCTTCTTATAAACTGCGACAGTTAAACATTTCTGCGGTTCATCATTGATAATTTCTTTCTTTAATACAAAATGTAAATAATTTAGAACTAAAGCTTTTACATGCGTTTCTAAATTATTTGGTTTAATTTATAAATAACGAGTATATAATTTTTGTTCATGGTGGAGTGGGGAACAGAGCAACAATAAGCAAAAATAAAGTTTAACGCTGAGAAATTTACCGTAGTTTTGTGGTTGTATTATTTTAATGAAGCTAAAGAAAATACAGTAAAATAATATCGTGTTTCTATTAATTATTTTATCATTCATCCCGCGCAGTTATTGGAAATGCCTTTTGAAAAGTCGTTAAATTTTTGTAAGTTCACTGGGCGGGTGTGTAACCTACCTTGTTAATTGACTCTAGAATGCCTCTCGTTCACTCACTAACTCTTTGTTCGAGCTTCTGTGGAGCATTCATACAGGCAATATTTATGTTCACATATTGCACAATGGCCATTAAATGTCCTTTGTTATTAATCTTAGATAAATTTAAGTGACAGTTTTTTAAAGGTCTTTCGCTCATATTTCGTAAGATTGATCATATTTGTGAGTATAATTTACGAGAATCACTGGATGCTTTTGCATATTGTTGCAGGGGCGTTGGGTGTCTGTTCCTAAAATCTAATGTAAAATTGAATAGTTGAACGGAAAAACGTTGCTAGTAACAAAAACAAATTTTTACAAAAAGTGAAAGATGCCAACTGACCCAGCTGTATAACGATTTTTCACTATATGACGATTATATATATCGTCATATATCATATGACGATTTTAGTTACAATGTTATCCGTTAAAGTTCACTATCATGAGCAAATAAAAAATTTATAGGAAGTATTTCACCGAAACCTCTCGTTTGTGAATTTTGTCACTTGGAACGTGTTTCTGTTAAGCCATTCAATTATTTACTTCTTTACGTTTTTGTATTTTTTACGTTAATTTCAAATATTAATTAGTTGTATAAAATTTGTTGATGTAGTCTATTGTTAACCTGAAACTCGATGGTGAATACCATTAGTCTTCTCCTTGTAAAGAGGCCATCTACTCATTTCAAAAATTGCACATTTCCATTTCCATTTTCTGTCTACGATTCTTTCTCTCTATTGCAATTTAAATCCTGTGCTCTCTCTTGGCCTACATACTTTGACCTTTAGTAGAAAATGCATCAGTGTATCTTTATTTTTGTTTTTTTTACCGATAGAGCAAAACTTCTTCTGCTTTTACGAGTGTTGGAAATTCCAATACCTCATAACATATCATCAGAGTATATCTGTATCTTTGTGCAGTTGCAATCATTCCGCAGTTGTTTCGGACGCGATGTTTGGTTTTTTCTAGTAAGTTGGTCTGACGATGTATTTTTCAACCTGAACTTCGTGTTAACCATATGTTTTATCAAAAATTGAGAATAGATATTAAAGGCACGAGAATGCCTTTTGCGTATGGATAGGCTGTGAGGAAAGGGAAGTGAAGTGCTGTCAACCTCAACAGGCAGACAAGACTCGCACATTTCACTCCCGTTCTGTTTTATATACATTTCTTAAGTTGTAGCTTATTCGGGAAAATGTTTACTTCATAAACATTATAAAAAAAGTGACCTGTAAAATTTCCTACAGCTTAATTACATAACTGGAAATGTTTGATTTACTGTAATTAGCAGCTACCGCTGTCACAGCGCCATCACTATCACTTTCTCTAGAACGACCTAAACATTCTCTATGTTTACCAGGTGTCAAAAAGCGGTGTAGGAATAGCTTCTTCACGTTCTTAAATACCTTCAAAGTTTTATAAGCTTTTTCAGTCCAGTCCGAAAAAAACACCCTCAAGTTTTGATGCACCTGGATACGTACCGGAATGAAATTTCAAACATTGTCTGCAAAGCTTTTTACAATTGTTTAAAATTAGTCCTAGTCTTAAGATGTCTTTTTTTAAACCTATCAACGGATTTGGAAAACAGAAGGCTCTTTAAGTGTAAGGTCAGTTGTAACGTCGTTTTTATAAACGTGACGACTGCCCTTACTCTTTAATGATCTTTCTTATGAACTGCGGCTGTGAAACGATTGTACTTATATGTGTCTTTACCTTATATTGATATTTATTTATGTTTAAGCGAATCGTTTAAGTTCGAAACCTGAACTAGTCAAACAGTTTGAAAATTAAAATATCGTTTAATAAGTGGATGTAACATTTTTGATGAATTTAACAAGTTGATAATCGCACTCTCATGAATTTGTAATCTAATAAACATGTCCATTGATTATTTACCATCTATGAGGTCGCCGTGTAAAGGTATCATTCAATTTAATCCTTGAAATTTACTTGCTGTGTTTAACATCCGATTATTATTATTATAATTTGTGAAGGTTTTACTTTACGCGTTCCGTAGCCTATCAAGAGCTACAATAAAGTGTACCTAAAGCGTTTGACAATCTTAAGTCATAATATTTTGTTTCGAAACTAAACGATTCCAGCTATTTATGTTCACATTTAATTGTTAAACAGATTTAGTTTTCCATAATTGGAAGTGTTATTAATCATATATTAAAACTATTTGTATAAAGTAATGTGGTTTTGTACAGTTTACAAAGTTTTTTTGGTTTTTTTTATAGATTTTAGAATGAATTTTTGATAGTTAATGAGTCATTTCAATTGTAATATTTAAGCGTTGTGGATGCCCTAAAACAATAACAAAACGATTAGAAAAACGTCGCGTTGAAACCAGTAAAGGTTAATGTCAGGAAGTGCAGCTTTTTAAAAATGTTCTGTATGCATGTAAATAATTCCGTGATGGTTAGAAGAGCGAGAGATAAAATGCAATTGATATTTAAAAATGTTTAGCTGAATGGGTTCAATCGGCATGTTCAAAAGGCTTATCTCTAGAGGCGAACTCATTTACTTATAGTAATTAGCACGAAACCGCCTGGTTGTATTAGACATTGAGGAAATTTTATTCGGATACCTACTTTATGCCGAAATAATATAGCGGACAGTACGTAGTAGCATGACACTAGTGCGATAGCTTATTATTTCCGCACCAAACCACGTTTAAATATTCGATCGACCAGATACCATTCCGCACGCGTGTTCTTTCATGACGGACTTTAATTCAAATGCTGAAATACTACAAGAGGAATGGCTTAGTCTAAGTAAAAAATAATACCTTTTGTCTACGTTGACGATGAGGGTTTTACGTTGAGGGTTTTAGTTCTTTGGAAAACTGTTGAGAGAAAAGTATTTAAAATAAACAAAAATGTAGTAACGTTTCAGTCATTTAGTTAAAAATATAATTGTGAAGCGGAGGAAGGATCGTTAAGTGTAAGATTTTTTTTATTCATCTGTTGATAAACTTTTCATTCTTTGCAGAAAATATTTTAATGAGTTGACTATTTAAGTTGTAACGTTGACGTTTTGTGATTAGTCAGCGCAGAAGTATATATACTTTAAAACTTTACTATATATAGTAAAGTTTTAATCATTAGTTGAAAACACCATTGTGAAACGGAATGATCTTCAGGTGCAAGGACGTTAACGTTCTTTTAAACGTTACTCGCGTCCTTACACTTTATAGGTCCTTCTTATGAACTGCGACCGTGAAACTTGTGTTATCTGCTGATAAACTTTCTATTACCCGCAGAATCTATTTTTATGAGTCGAATATTTAAGTTGTATGGTTGATGTTTTGTAATTAGTCGGTGCAGAAGTAGGCCTATATAGTAAAGTTTTAATTATTAGTTAAAACCACAATTGTGAAACGGAAGGATCTTCAAGTGTAAGGACGTTGAGACGACGTTCTTTCAAACGTCACTTACGCCCTTACACTTTATAGGTCCTTCTTATAAACTTCGACTACTACTACTACTACGTTTCTACGGTTTTTCACTGACAACTTCCTTCTTTAATACAAAAAGTAAATTAAATGAGAATTAAACTTTTACAAGCATTTCGTTAATGTTTGTTTAGTTTATAAATAACCAGAATACTTTTTTGTTCATGGTGGAATGGGGAACAGAGCAGCAATAAGCAAAAATAAAGTCTAACGCTGAGAAATTAATCGTAGTTTGGTGCTTGTGTTTTAATGAAGCTAAAGTTAATACATATCGTGTTTTTATTATTTTTTTTAATCAGTCGTTGCGCGGAGTTATAAAGTATGCCTCTCGTAGCTTAATATTCTTTAAGTTTTCGTAAGTTAACTAGGCGGATGTGTAGCCTCCCTAGTTAATTGACTCTGTTTGCCTCTGGTTCACTCACTAACTCATAGTTTGAGCTTCTGTGGAGTATTGATATAGGCAATATTTTTTTTTACTTATTGCATAATGGGCATTAAAGTTCGTTTGTTTATTTATTTGGATGAACTTAAATGACATTTTGTTGAAGTTTTTGCACCCATTTTTAGTAAGAATGCTCATATTTGTAAGTACAAATTACGAGAATCGCTGGATACTTTTGCATATTGTTGCAGGGGCGTTGGGTGTCTGTTCCTAATATAAAATGGAAAATTGAATGGTTCAAAAGAAAAAACGTTGCAAGTAACAAATTTTTACAAAAAGTGAAAGTTACCGTCTGATGCTGTATAACGATTTTTCACTATATGACGATTTCATTACAAAAAATTATGAGATATTAGTTACAATTATACCGATTAGAATTCACTATTATGATCAAATAGAAGATTTATAGAACGAATTCCACTGAAATCTCACTTTTGTAAATTTTATTACTTGTAACGTTTTTCTGTTGAGCTATTCAATTATTTACTTTTCTATGTATGTCAGTTTATTTTTATTTGAATTAGTTGTATAAAATTTGTTCATGTAGTCTATTGTTTAGTCTAAAACTCGATGTTTAATTTTATAAGTCTTCTTTCTGTACAGAGGCCATCCATTTATCCCGAAAATAGCACATTCATTTTTTTTTACTGTCTGCAATTCTTTCTTTCTCCGGCAATTTTAAGTTCTGTGCTCTCTCGTTGGCTTACATACGTTGACCCTTCTTAGATAATGCATCAGTGTATTTTTATTATTCGTTTATTTTTAGTACTGAACGAGCAAAAGTTCTTCTGGTTTACGAGTGTTGAAAATTTCAATACCTTAAAACGTCTTGTCAGAGTATATATTTGTTCCTTTGTGCTGTTGCAGTCATTCCGCATTTATTTTGGAAACGAAGTTCCTTTTTCCCTATTATGTGAATACTCACACAATGCTCATAATGAATACTCACAGGGACATGAATACATCGTCATACGACGATGTATTCATGCCCCAGACTTTCTGGTTAACCATATGTTTTTTGAAGGATTAAGTTAAAATACTTAAGGCGCGAGATTGCCTTTTGCGTATGGTTTGGCAGTGTGAACGTAAAGGGCTTCGAACCTCAACAGTTAGACAATACTCGTACATTTCACTAACGTGCTGTTTCTATATACATTTTGTAAGATGTGGTTTATTCCGAGAAAATTTTTTCTTCATAAACCTTATGAATACAAATGTGACCTGTAATATTGACTACAGCTTTTATACATGACTAGAAATGTTTGATTTACTGTAATTACTAGCTACCTTATTCCACTGGAAAAAATTTTGCTACGTATGAATCGTCTTCTTTACTACCATTGTGCCTGGCGCCTGGCGCCTACATGATCAGTTTCTCTAGTATCACCTAACCGTTTTCTTTATATACCATGGGTCAAAAAAAGAGCGGTTGAAGAATATCTTTTTCCGGTGTTAGTTTCCTGTAAGGTTTCTTAAGTTTTTTAAGACCAGTCGGAAAAAAACACTCTTCCTCACGTTCTGATGCACCTGGATACGTACCGAAAATAAATTTGATACTTTGTCTGTAAAGCTTTTTACAATTATTTAAAATTAGTCTTAGTCTTAAGATGTCATTTTGGAAACCTTTCTACGAAAATGTAAAACGGAAGGCTCTTTAAGTGTAAGGACAACTTTAACGTCTTTTTTATAAACGTTATAGGTGACCTTACTCTTTATGAACTTTCATATAAAATGCGACTGTGAAACATCTCCACGGTTCAGCATTGATAATTTCGTCCTTTAATACAAAAAGTTAATAACTTAAAACTTAACCATTTACATGTGTTTATAAAATATTTGGTTAGTTTATATATAACGAGTTACTTTTTTCTTTTCATGGTGGAGTGGGGAACAGAGCAACAATAAGCAAAAATAAAGTTTAACGCTGAGAAATTAACTGTGGTTTTGTGGTTGTGTTGTTTCAATGAAGCTAAAGGAAATACATTAACATTATTATCGTGATTTTATTAATTTGTTTATCAGTCGTTGGACGGAGTTATTGGGAATGCCTTTTGTAATATTCGTTTAATTTTTGAAAGTTCACTGGGCGGGTATGTAACCTACCTGGTTAATTAACTCTGATTGCCTCTGTTTCACTCACTAACTCATTGTTCGAGCTTCTTAGGAGTATTCATACAGGCAATATTTATTTTTACATTTTGTATTATGGGCATTAAATGTCCTTTGTTAATAATCTTAGATAAATTTCAGTGACAGTTTTTTAAAGGTCTTTCGCCCATTTTTAGTAAGATTGATTATATTTGTAAGTATAATTTATGAGAATCACTGGATACTAATGCATATTGTTGCAGGGGCGTTGGGTGTCTGTTTCTAAAATCGGATGTAAAATTGAATAGTTCAACGAAAAAACGTAGCAAGTAACAAAAACAAATTTTTACAAAAAGTGAAAGATGCCAACTGACACTTGGCTGTATAACGATTTTTCACTATATGACGATTATATTATATCAAGAATTTCCGAGATTTCAGTTACAATGTTTACGTTAGAGTTCACTATCATGATCAAATAGAGAATTTATAGGAACTATTTCACTGAAACCTTTTGTTTGTAAATTTTGTCACTTGAAACGTATTTCTGTTAAACCATACAATCATTTACTTTTTTACGTATGTTAGTTAATTTTAGTTAGTTGTATAAAATTTGTTGATGTAGTCTATTGTTAATCTAGAACTCTATGTTGAATTCTATTAGTCTTCTTTCTTTAAAAAGCCATCCAATCATGGTCATACGTTATAAATAACGCGAATACTTTCCTGTTCATGGTGGAATGGGGAACAGAGCAACAATAAGCAAAAATAAAGATTAACGCTGAGAAATTACCCATAGTTTGGTGCTTGTGTTTTAATGAAGCTAAAGGAAGTACACTTCGTGTTTTTATTAATTATTTTATCAGTCGTTGCGCAGGGTTTTTTGGAATGCCTTTTGTAATTTTCAATTATTTGTAAGTTAACTAGGCGGGATTGTAATCTACCTGTTTAATTAACTTTGAATACCTTAGGGTCACTCACTAGTTCACTGTTCAAATTTTTGTGCAGTATTCATATAGGGTTAGGCATTATTTATTTTTACATAGTGCTCTATGGGCATTAAATGTCGTTTGTTTTTCTATTTGGATAAGTTAAAGTGACAGTTTTTGAAAGGTCTTTCGCCCGTTATTAGTAAGATTGCTCATTTTTGTAAGTTTAATTTACAAGAATCACTGGATACTTTGCATATTGTTGCAGGGGCGTTGGGTGTCTGTTCCTAATAGAAAATAAAAATTCATTTATTTATTTACTAATGTTAAATAATTTAAAATTTTAATTAGTTGTAAAAGTCTTTTTTATGTATTGTTCATGTTTTGGTAATCTCGAACTCGATGTTGAATTCTATAAGTCTCTTTTCTGTAAAGACGCTATCCATTAATTTTGTAAATAACATATTTATTTCCATTTACTGTCTTCAATTCTTTCTCTCTACTGCAATTCAAAATTGTGTGGTCTCTTGTAGACCTACATACTTGACCCTTCGTAGAAAATGGATCCGTGCATCTTCTATTTTTCGTTTTTTTGTTTCTGAAAGAGCAAAACTCCTGCTGTTCACTACCGTGTTGTTTCTATATACATTTTGTAAGCTTTGATTTATTCCGAGAAAATGTTTTGTTTATAAACTTTATAAAAAAAGTGACCTGTAATATTGTCCACAGCTTAATAACATGACTAGAAATAATTGATTTACTGTAATTACTAGCTACCTTATTCCATTAGAACTAATTTTTCTACGTATGAATCGTCTTTTTTACTACCGCTTTCACCGGCGTCTTCACTATCAGTTTCTCTAATATCACCTAACCGTTTTCTGTTATTACCAGATGTCAAAAACGCGGTTGAAGAATAGCTTCTTCACGTCTTTATTTTCCTTCAAGAATTATAAGCTTTTTAAGTCCAGTCCGAAAAAAACACCCAACCTCACGTTGAGATGCACCTTTATGCGTACCGAAAAGAAACTTGAAACCTTGTCTGCAAAGCTTTTTACAATTATTTACAATTAGTCCTAGTCTTAAGTTGTCATTTTGGAAACCTTTCTACGGCATTGTAAAACGGAAGGCTCTTTAAGTGCAAGGCCAACTTTAATGTCGTTTTTATAAACGTTATATGCGTACTTAGTCTTTAATGATCTTTCTTATGAAACACGACGGAGAAATACTTTTACTTATCTATGTGTTACGATTTTTAATATCTATATGAAAATGTTATGTTTCAAGATGGCAGTGTGAAAATTTTTCATTTTATGGTAGACAGTCGTTCAAAGTGCTTTAAAATTTAAGAACTTTTTACTATCCTACCTAAACTGAATTGTCACACGGCGGCTCGATATGTTTCAATTTTTTTTTGTGTTGGTGATTTTTATTCATCTGCTGATAAACTTTTTATTACCCGCAGAATATATTTTTATGAGTCGACTATTTAAGTTGTAACGTTGATGTTTTGTCAGCGCAGAAGTATATAGTAAAGTTTTAATTGTTAGTTAAACCACAATTGTAAAACGGAAGGATCTTCAAGTGTAAGGACGTTGAGACGACGTACTTTTAAACGTTGCTCTCGCCCTTACACTTTATTGGTCCTTCTTATAAACTGCGACGACGACTACTACTACGTTTCTACGGTTTTTCATTGATAATTTCATTTTTAATACAAAAAGTAAATTCATTGAGAATTAAACTTTTACAAGAGTTTTTTTTATGTTTGTTTAGTTAAATAACGAGAATACTTTTCTGTTCATGGTGGAATGGGGAACAGAGCAACAATAAGCAAAAGTAAAGTCTAACGCTGAAAAATTAATCGTGGTTTGGTGCTTGTGTTTTAATGAAGCTTAAGTAAATACATATCGTGTTTTTATTAATTTTTTTATCAGTCGTTGTGTGGAGTTATTAAGTATGCCTCTCGTAATATTCGTTAAGTTTTCGAAAGTTAACTAGGTAGGCGGGTGTGTAACCTCCCTAGTTAATCGACTCTGATTGCCTCTGGGTCACTCACTAACTCATTGTTCGAGCCTTTGTGGAGTATTCATATAGGCAATATTTTTTTTTACTTATTGCATTATGGGCATTAAAGTTCGTTTGTTATTTTATTTGGATAAATTTAAGTGACATTTTGTTTAAGTTGTTGCGCCCATTTTTAGTAAGAATGCTCATATTTGTAAGTATAATTTACGAGAATCACTGGATACTTTTGCATATTGTTGGAGGGGCGTTGGGTGTCTGTTCCTAACATAAAATGGAAAATTGAATGGTTCAAAAGAAAAAACGTTGCAAGTAACAAGAACAGAATTTTAGAAGTGCAAAATACCATTTGATGTTTAGCTGTATAACTATTTTTCACTATGTGACCATTTCATTGTAAGATTTTAGAAGATTTTAGTTACAATTCTACCCATTAGAACTCACTATCATGATCAAATAAAAGATTTATAGAACGTAACGTAATCCACTGAAACCTCACTTTTGTAAATTTTGTCACTTGCAACGTTTTTCTGTTGAGCCATTCAATTATTTACTTGTTTACGTATGTTAGTAAATTTTAATTTTAATTAGTTGTACAAAATTTGTTCATGGAGTGTATTTTTAATCTAGAACTCGATATTAAATTCTACTAGTTTTCTTTCTGTAAAGAGGGCATCCATTTATTTCGCAAATAACACATTCATTTCCATTCACTGTGTTTAAGTCTTTCTCTCCTGCAATTTAAAATTCTGTGCTCTCTCGTGGGTGGTCATACGTTAACCCTTCGTAGAAAATGCATCATGTGTATCGTTATTTTTAGTTTTACTTTTTGGTACTAAACGAGCAAAATATTTTCTGGTTTTACGAGTGTTGGAAATTCCAATACGTTAAAACATTTCATTAGAGTGTATATTTGTACCTTTAAGCTGTTGCAGTCATTCCGCACTTGTTTTGGAAACGAAGTTTCTTTTTGCCTACTATGTAGGTATAATAGTGGTATTCATGTCCCTGATTTTTTTGTTACTCATATGTTTTATGAAGAATTAAGTTAAAATACTTAAGGCACGAGATTGCCATTTGCGTATGGTTTGGCAGTGTGAAAGTATAGGGCTTCTAACCTCAACAGTTAGACAATACTCGTACATTTCACTAACGTGCTGTTTCTACATACATTTTGTATGTAAACCACACTTTACATTTTGTAAGCTGTGGTTTATTCTGAGAAAATGTTTTCTTCATAAACCTTATGAAAACAAATGTGACCTGTAATATTGACTACAGGCTTTTATACATGACTAAAAATGTTTGATTTATTGTAATTACTAGCTACCTTATTACATTGGAACAAACTTTGCTACTTATGAATCGTTTTCTTTACTACCGCTGTGCCCGGCGTCACCATGATCAGTTTCTCTAGTATCACCTAACCGTTTTCGTTATATACCTTGGGTCAAACAAAAAACGGTTGAAGAATATCTTTTTTCGGTATTAATTTCCTTTAAGGTTTCATAAGCTTTTTAAGTCCAGTCCGAAAAAACATTCTTCCTAACGTTCTGATGTACCTGGATACGTACCGAAAAGAAATTTGAAACTTGTGCAGAGCTTTTTACAATTATTTAAAATTAGTCTTAGTTTTAAGATGTCATTTTGGAAACCTTTCTACGGAATTGAATAAAGGAAGGCTCTTTAAGTGTAAGGACATTTGAAACGACGTTCTTTCAAACGTAATTCCTGCCTTTACACTTTAATGGTCCTTCCTATGAACTGCGGCTGTGAAACATTTCTACTGTTTATCACTGATAATTTCTTTCTTTAATACAAAAAGAAAATAATTCAGAAGTAAAGCTTTTACATGGGTTTGTGAAATATTTGTTTAATTTATAAATAACGAGTTTACTTTTCTGTTCATGGTGGAGTGGGGAACAGAGCAACAATAAGCAAAAGTAAAGTCTAAGGCTGAGAAATTTATCGTAGTTAGGTTTTTTTGTTGTTTTCATGAACTAAAGGAAATACAGTAAAAAAAATATCGTGTTTTTATCAATTATTTTATCAGTCATTGCGCGTAGTTTTTGAGAATGCCTTGTGTAATATACGTTAAATTATTGTAAGTTAACTAGGCGGGTGTGTAACCTTCCTAGTTAATCGACTCTGAATGCCTCTCGTTCACTCACAAATTCATTGTTCGAGCTTCTGTGGAGTATTCATACAGGCAATATTTATGTTTACATAGTGCACAATGGCCATTAAATGTCCTTTGTTAATAATCTTAAATAAATTTAAGTGACAGTTTTTTAAAGGTCTTTCGCCTATTTTTAGTAAGATTGATCATTTTTGTAAGTATAATTTACGAGAATCACTGGATACTTTTGCATATTGTTGCAGGGGCGTTGGGTGTCTGTTCCTAAAATCGAATGTAAAATTGAATAGTTGAACGGAAAAACGTTGCTAGTAACAAAAACAAATTTTTACAAAAAGTGGAAGATGCCAACTGACGCTTAGCTGTGTAACGATTTTTCACTATTTTTTTTGTCATTAGTCTCTCGACTGGTTTGATGCAGTTCTCCAAGCTGTTCTATCTTGCGCAAGTCGTTTCGTATCTACATACCTGTAACACCCTACATCTTTTGTAATTTGCTTTATATATTCTATTCTTTGCCTCCCTCTACAATTTACTCCCTCAATATTACCCTCCATTTTTGATAGCCCAAAACCTGGATGTCTTAGGATATGCCCCACTAGCCTATCCCTTCTTTTGGTAAGATGCTTCCATATACTTCTTTTTTCATCCACTCGCCTAAGAACCTCTAAATTACTTATTTTGTCCACCCACCTAATCTTTAACATTTTCCAATAACACCACATTTCAAAAGCTTCTATCCTCTTCCTTTCTACAGCCCCTATCATCCACGTTTCACTTCCATATAATGCTACACTCCAAACATAATGTTTTAAGAAATTTTTCCTAATCTGTAAATGAATGTTTGTAGTCAGTAAGCTGTTTAATTTCAAAGGCTTTTCTAGCTTGAGCAATTCTACTCTTGATATCACTTGTGCTTCTACCATCCTTTGTTGTTTTATTCCCTAGATAGCAGAATTCCATAACTTCCTGTATGTTTTCGTTGCCTACTTTTAAATTTCCCATCTCTACTAAACCACTCTTGCTGCTGCACAACACTTTCGTTCTGTTCTTATTAATTTTCATGAAGTAATCCTTTCTCAAGATCTCATCCATTCCATTTAAGGCATCCTCTAGTTCTTTCTTTGCCTCGGCTAATACTACTATATCATCGGCGAATCTCAGCATTTTTATTGTTTCTCCTTGAATTTTTATTCCTGCGTCAAATTTCTTCTTCACTTCATTTATAGCCTCTTCTATATACAAGTTAAAAAGTAGTGGTGACAAAGAACAACCTTGTCGTACACCTTTTCTTACAGCAGCCTCTTTTTCGTACCGCTCGATTCTCAAAACAGCCGTTCAATTCTTATACAGACTGTAGATAACTTTCCTTTCTTTGTATTTAATTCCTAGCCTTTTCAAAGTTTTAAACATTTTACTCCAGTCCAAATTGTCAAATGCTTTCTCTAAATCTACAAATGCCATATAAGTAGTTTTATTTTTCTTTATCCTTTTCTCAATAATCAGTCTCAGAGCCAATATTGCATCTCGAGTTCCCATTCTCCTTCTAAATCCAAATTGGTCATCGTCCAATACTTCTTCTACTCGTTGTTCTATTCTCCTGTATATAATTCTTGTCAGTATCTTAGATGCATGGCATGTTAGACTGATGGTTCTGTAATGTTCACACTTCTCCGCTCCTGACTTTTTTGTATTGTAATCATAATATTTTTTTAAAATTCCGATGGTACCTCGCTACTCTCATACATTCTGCACACAAGTTTGTATAATTTGTTTTGAGCAACTTCGCCACATCGTAATAATAATTCAGATGGTATGTTGTGTAACCTACCTAGTTAATTGAATCTGAATACCTCTGGGTCACTCACTAATTCATTTTTCGAGTTGTTGTGCAGTATTCATACAGGGATAGGCAATATTTATTTTCACATAGTGCTCACTAATTCATTTTTCGAGTTGTTGTGCAGTATTCATACAGGGATAGGCAATATTTATTTTCACATAGTGCTTTATGGGCATTAAATGTCGTTTGTTATTCTATTTGGATAAATTTAGATGACCGTTTTTTAAAGGTCTTTCGTCCGTTTTTAGTAAGATTGCTTATTTTTGTAAGTATAATTTACAAGAATCACTGGATACTTTTGCATATTCTTGCAGGGGCGTTGGGTGTCTGTTTCTAAAATAAAATGGAAATTCATTTTTTTATTTACTAATGTTAAATAATTTAAAATTTTAGTTAGTTGTATAAAATTTGTTTACGTATTGTTCATGTATTGGTAATCTAGAACTCGATGTTAAATTCTATTAGTCTCGTTTCTGTAAAGACGCTATGTTTTATTTTGTATATAACATATTTATTTCCATTTACTATTTTCAATTCTTTCTCTGTAATTCAAAGAACTACTGCAATTCAAAGTTCTGTGGTCTTTTGTAGACCTACATACATTGACCCTTCGTGGAAAATGGATCAGTGCATCTTCGATTTTTCGTTTTTTTGTTTCTGAAAGAGCAAAACTCCTGCTGTTCACTACTGTGTTGCTTCTATATACATTTTGTAAGCTGTTGTTTATTCCGAAAAATTTTTTTGTTTATGAACTTTATAAAAAAATGATCTGTTATATTGTCCACAGCTTAATGACATGACTAGAAATTTTTGATTTACTGTAATTACTAGCTACCTTATTCCATTAGAACTAAATTTTCTATGCATGAATCGTCTTTTTTACTACCGCTTTCACCGGCGTCTTCAATATCAGTTTCTCGAATACCACCTAACCGTTTTCTGTTTTTACCAGATTAAACTGTTTTTACCAGTGAAAAAAGTGGTTGAAGAATAGCTTCTTCACGTCTTTATTTTCCTTCAAGAATTGTAAGCTTTTTAAGTCCAGTCCGAAAAACATCCAACCTCACGTTGAGATGCACCTTGATGCGTACCAAAAAGAAATTTGAAACCTTGTCTGCAAAGCTTTTCACAATTATTTGAAATTAGTACCTACCAGTGTTAAGATGTCATTTTGAAAACTTTCCAACATGATTGTAAAAAGGAAGGCTCTTTAAGTGTAAGGACGTTGAAACGACGTTCTTTCAAACGTCACTCACGCCCTTACATTTTATTGGTCCTTCTTGTAAGCTGCGCCTGTGGAACGTTTCTACGGTTTTTCATTGATAATTTCCTTCTTTAATACAAATAGTAAATTCATTGGGAATTAAACTTTTACAAGAATTTCTATTATGTTTGTTTAGTTTATAAATAACGAGAATACTTTCCTGTTCATAGTGGAATGTGCAACAGAGCAACAATAAGCAAAAATAAAGTCTAACGCTGAGAAATTAATCGTAGTTTGGTGCTTGTGTTTTAATGAAGCTAAAGGAAATACATATCGTGTTTTTATTAATTTTATTTAACAGTCTTTGCGCGGAGTTATTAAGTATGCCTCTCGTAATATTTGTTAAGTTTTCGTTAGTTAACTAGGCGGGTGTGTAACCTCCCTTGGTAAATGACTCTGTTTGCCTCTAGTTCACTCACTTACTCATTGTTCGAGCTTCTGTAGAGTATTCATATAGGCAATATTTGTTTTTTTAAATTGCATGTGGGCATAAAGTTCGTTTGTTATGTTATGTAGATGAAAGTAAGTGACATTTTGTTAAAGTTTTTGCGCCCATTTTTAGTAAGAATGTACATTTTTGTAAGTATAATTTGCGAGAATCACTGGATACTTTTGCATCAACTGTTGCAGGGGCGTTGGGTGTCTGTTCCTAAAATCGAATGTAAAATTGAATAGTTGAACGGAAAAACGTTGCAAGTAACTAAAAAAGATTTATACAAAAAGTAAAAGATGCCAACTGATGCTTAGCTGTATAACGATTTTCCACTATATGACGATTATCAAGAATTTCTGAGATTTTAGTTACAATGCTACCCTTTAGAGTCCACTATCATGATCAAATAGAAAATTGATAGCACGTATTTCACTGAAGCCTCTTTTTTGTAATTTTTGTCACTTGGAACGTGTTTCTGTTGAGCCATTCAATTATTTACTTTTATACGTAAACATATATGTTAGTTAATTTTAATTTTAATTAGATGTATAAAATTTGTTCATGTAGTGTATTGTTAATCTAGAGCTCGATGTTGAATTCTAATAGTAATAAGTCTATTCTATATTCTAACAAGTCTAAGAATTCTTTTTGTAATAAGGCCATCCATTCATTTCGAAAATAGCACATTCATTTCCATTCACTGTCTTCAATTCTTTTTCTCTACCGCAATTTAAAATTCTGTGCTCTCTGGTAGACCTGCATATATTGACCCTTTGTAGAAAATGCATCAGTATATCTTTATTTCCGTTTTTTGCTACTGAAAGAGCAAAGGTTCTTCTGCTTTTACGAGTGTTAAAAATGCCAATACCTCATAATATGTCATCAATATATATTTGTCTCTTTTTGCAGTTGCAGTCATTCCGCATTTGTTTTTGAAACGATTTTTTTTTGTCTACTATGTAGGTCTTACGATGTATCTTTGTCCCCGTACTTCGTGTTAACCAAATGTTTTATCAAAAATTGAGTATATATATTAAAGTCACGTGATTGCCTTTTGCGTATGGATAGACTGTGAGGAAAGGGAATTGCAGTGCTGCCAACCTCAACAGTTGGACAATACTCGTACATTTCACTACCGTTCTGTTTCTACATACATTTTGTAAGCTGTGGTTTATTCCGGGAAAATGTTTGTTAAGAAACCTTATAAAAAAAAGTGACCTGTAACATTGCCTACAGCCAAATTACATGACTTGAAATCTTTGATTTATTGTAATTACCTTATTCCATTAGAACAAAATTTTCTATCTATGAATTGTTTGGTTTAATACCGCTGTCACCGGCGTCCTCAGTATCCGTTTCTCTAGTATTACCTTACCGGTCTGTAATTTTACCACGTGTCAAAAAAAGCGGTGTAAGGATAGCTTTTTCACGTCTTTAAATTCCTTCAATGGTTTATTATTTTTTTCAGTCCTGTCCGAAAAAGCACCCTTCTTCACTTTCTGATGCATTTGGATAAGTATCGAAAAGAAATTTGAAAAATTGTGTGCAAAGCTTTTTACAATTAGGCTATTTAAAATTAGTCCTAGTGTTAAGATATGTCAGTTTGAAAACTTTACAACGGAATTGTATAACGGAAGGCTCGTTAAGTGTAAGGACAGTGTTGTAACGTCTTTTTTATAAACGTTATATGTGCCCTTACTCTTTAATGATCTTTCTTATGAAATGCGACAAAAAAATACTTTTACTTTTCTATGTGGTTGCGCACGATTTTTAGTATCTACTGGAAAAAGTTGTATTTCTAGGTGGCATTGTGAATATTTTCGCATTTTATGGTAGACACTCGTTCAAAGAGCTTTCAAATTTGAGTAGTTTTTACTATCAAAACTAAACGGTAATGACAAATGGCGGCTCGATATGTTTCAATTTGTTTTTATTTATGTGATTTTGTATTTTTCTGTTGATAAACTTTCATATTTACTTCAGAATATATTTTTATGATTCAACTATGTAAGTTGTAACCTTGATGTTTTGTAATTAGTCCGTTCTGATGTACTTTATATAGTATTGTTTTACGCAGTTAGTTAAGAACAGAATTGTTAAACGGAAGGATCTTTAAGTGTGAGGACGTTGAAACTACGTTGTTTCAAACGTAATTCACGCCCTTACACTTTAATGCAACTTCTTAGAAACTGCGACTGTGAAACGTTTATAAGGTTTTTCATTGATATATTTTTTCTTCAATACAAACAGTAAATTACTCAAATTTAAAGCTATGACAAGCGTTTGTGTAATGTTTGTTTAGTTTATAAATACAGAAAATACTTTTCTGTTCATGGTGGAATGGGGAACAGAGCAACAATAAGCAAAAATGAAGTTTAACGTTGGTAAATAAACTATGGTTTGATGATTGTTTTTTTATGAAGCTAAAAGAAGTACACATCGTTTTGTTATTATTTATTCTATCAGTCGTTGCGCGCAGTTATTAGAAATGCCTTTAGTTAAATTCGTTAAGTTTTTGTAAATTAACTAGGCGGGTGTGTAACCCACCTATTTAATCGACTCTGATTGTCTCTGGGTCACTCACTAACTCATTGCTCCAGCTTCTGTGTAGTATTCATATGGGCAATATTTATTTTTACATAGTGCATTATGGGCATTAAATGTCGTTTGTTATTATATTTCGATAAATTTAAGTGAAAGTTTTTTAAAGGTCTTTCGCCCATTTTTAGTAAGATTGCTAATATTTGTAAGTATAATTTACGAGAATCACTGGACACTTTTGCATATTGTTGCAGGGGCGTTGGGTGTCTGTTCCTAATATAAAATGAAAAATTGAATGGTTCAAAAGAAAAAACGTTGCAAGTAACAAAAACAAATTTTTACAAAAAGTGGAAGTTACTGTCCGATGCGGTATAACCATTTTTCACTATATGACGATTTCATTTCAAAAATTTATGAAATGTTAGTTACAATTATACCCATTATCCACTGATACCTCACTTTAGTAAATTTTATTAATTGTAACGTTTTTCTATTGAGCCATTCAATTATTTACTTTTTTATGTATGTCAGTTTATTTTTATTTTAATTAATTGTATAAAATTTGTTCACGTAGTCTATTGTTTAGTCTAAAACTCGATGTTTAATTCTATTAGTCTTCTTTCTGTAAAGAGGCCATCTATTCATTTCGAAAATAGCACATTCATTTCCTTTTACTGTATGCAAGTCTTTCTCTCTCCGGTAATTTTAAATTCTGTGCTCTCTTGTTGGCTTACATACGTTGACCCTTCTTAGAAAATGCATCAGTGTATCTTTATTTTTCGTTTTTTTTTAGTACTGAACGAGCAAACGTTCTTCTGGTTTACGAGTGTTGAAAATGTCAATACCTTAAAACGTCTCGTCGGAGTATATATTTGTACCTTTGTGCTGTTGCAGTCATTACGCATTTGTTTTGGAAACGAAGTTTCTTTTTCCATATTATGTGAGTATGACGATGTATTCATGTCCCTGACTTTCTGGTTAACCATATGTTTTTTGAAGAATTAAGTTAAAATACCTAAGGCACGAGATTGCCATTTGCGTATGGTTTGGCAGTGTGAAAGTAAAGGGCTTCCAACCTCAACAGTTAGACAATAATCGTACATTTCACTAACGTGCTGTTTCTACATACATTTTGTATGTAAACCACACTTTACATTTTGTAAGCTGTGGTTTATTCCAAGATAATGTTTTCTTCATAAACCTTATGAAAACAAAATGACCCGTTACATTGACAACTGCTTTTATACATGACTAGAAATGTTTGATTTACTGTAATTACTAGCTACCTTATTCCATTGGAAAAAATTTTGCTACGTAAAAATCGTCTTCTTTACTACCGCTGTGCCCGGCGTCTCCATGATTAGTTTCTCTAGTATCACCTAACCGTTTACTTTATATACCAGGTTTCAAAAAAAAGCGGATAAAGAATTCCTTTTTTTCGGTGTTAATTTCCTTTAAGGTTTCATAAGCTTTTAAGTTCAGTCCGGAAAAACACTCTTCCTCACGTTCTGATGCACCTGGATACGTACCGAAAGTAAATTTGATACTTTGTCTGTAAAGCTTTTTACAATTATTTAAAATTAGTCTTAGTCTTAAGATGTCATTTTGGAAACCTTTCTACGGAGTTAGGCCTATACAACGGAAGGCTCTTTAAGTGTAAGGACATTTGGAACGACGTTCTTTCAAACGTAATTCCTGCCCTTACACTTTCATGGTCCTTCTTATAAACTGCGACGGTTAAAAATTTCTGCGGTTCATCATTGATAATTTCTTTCTTTAATACAAAATGTAAATAATTTAGAACTAAAGCTTTTACATGCGTTTCTAAATTATTTGGTTTAATTTATAAATAACGAGTATATATTTTTGTTCATGGTGGAGTGGGGAACAGAGCAACAATAAGCAAAAATAAAGTTTAACGCTGAGAAATTTACCGTAGTTTTGTGGTTGTATTGTTTTAATGAAGCTAAAGAAAATACAGTAAAATAATATCGTGTTTCTATTAATTATTTTATCAGTCATCCCGCGCAGTTCTTGGAAATGCCTTTTGCAAAAGTCGTTAAATTTTTGTAAGTTCACTGGGCGGGTGTGTAACCTACCTAGTTAATTGACTCTAGAATGCCTCTCGTTCACTCACTAACTCATTGTTCGAGCTTCTGTGGAGTATTCATACATGCAATATTTATGTTCACATATTACACAATGGCCATTAAATGTCCTTTGTTATTAATCTTAGATAAATTTAAGTGACAGTTTTTTAAAGGTCTTTTGCTCATATTTCGTAAGATTGATCATATTTGTGAGTATAATTTACGAGAATCACTGGATGCTTTTGCATATTGTTGCAGGGGCGTTGTGTGTCTGTTCCTAAAATCTAATGTAAAATTGAATAGTTGAACGGAAAAACGTTGCTAGTAACAAAAACAAATTTTTACAAAAAGTGAAAGATGCCAACTGACCCAGCTGTATAACGATTTTTCACTATATGACGATTATATATATCGTCATATATCATATGACGATTTTAGTTACAATGTAATCCGTTAGAGTTGACTATCAAGATCAAATAAAAAATTTATAGGAAGTATTTCACCGAAACCTCTCGTTTGTGAATTTTGTCACTTGGAACGTGTTTCTGTTAAGCCATTCAATTATTTACTTCTTTACGTTTTTGTATTTTTTACGTTAATTTCAAATATTAATTAGTTGTATAAAATTTGTTGATGTAGTCTATTGTTAACCTGAAACTCGATGGTGAATACCATTAGTCTTCTCCTTGTAAAGAGGCCATCTACTCATTTCAAAAATTGCACATTTCCATTTCCATTTTCTGTGTACGATTCTTTCTCTCTATTGCAATTTAAATCCTGTGCTCTCTCTTGGCCTACATACTTTGACCTTTAGTAGAAAATGCATCTGTGTATCTTTATTTTTGTTTTTTTTACCGATAGAGCAAAACTTCTTCTGCTTTTACGAGTGTTGGAAATTCCAATACCTCATAACATATCATCAGAGTATATCTGTATCTTTGTGCAGTTGCAATCATTCCGCAGTTGTTTCGGACACGATGTTTGGTTTTTTCTAGTATGTAGGTCTGACGATGTATTTTTCAACCTGAACTTCGTGTTAACCATATGTTGTATCAAAAATTGAGAATAGATATTAAAGGCACGAGAATGCCTTTTGCGTATGGATAGGCTGTGAGGAAAGGGAAGTGAAGTACTGCCAACCTCAACAGGCAGACAAGACTCGCACATTTCACTCCCGTTCTGTTTTATATACATTTCTTAAGTTGTAGCTTATTCGGGAAAATGTTTACTTCATAAACATTATAAAAAAAGTGACCTGTAAAATTTCCTACAGCTTAATTACATGACTGGAAATGTTTGATTTACTGTAATTAGCAGCTACCTATTCCATTACAATAAAATTTTCTACCGACAAATCGTCTTCGTTACTACCGCTGTCACAGCGCCTACACTATCACTTTCTCTAGAACGACCTAAACATTCTCTATGTTTACCAGGTGTCAAAAAGCGGTGTAGGAATAGCTTCTTCACGTTCTTAAATACCTTCAAAGTTTCATAAGCTTTTTCAGTCCAGTCCGAAAAAAACACCCTACCTCACGTTTTGATGCACGTTTTGGATACGTACCGGAATGAAATTTGAACCATTGTCTGCAAAGCTTTTTACAATTGTTTAAAATTTGTCCTAGTCTTAAGATGTCTTTTTTTAAACCTATCAACGGATTTGGAAAACAGAAGGCTCTTTAAGTGTAAGGTCAGTTGTAACGTCGTTTTTATAAACGTGACGAATGCCCTTACTCTTTAATGATCTTTCTTATGAACTGCGGCTGTGAAACGTTTGTACCTCTATGTGTCTTTACCTCTTATTGATATGTTTTTATGTTTAAGCGAATCGTTTAAGTTCGAAACCTGAACTAGTCAAACAGTTTGAAAATTAAAATATCGTTTAATAAGTGGATGTAACATTTTTGATGAATTTAACTTTAAGTTGATAATCGCACTCTCATAAATTTGTAATCTGGTAAACATGTCCATTGATTATTTACCATCTATGAGGTCGCCGTGTAAAGGTATAATTCAATTTAATTCTTGAAATTTACTTGCTGTGTTTAACATCCGATTATTATTATTATAATTTGTGAAGGTTTTACTTTACGCGTTCCGTATCAAGAGCTACAATAAAGTGTACCTAAAGCGTTTGACAATCTTAAGTTATAATATTTTGTTTCGAAACTAAACGATTCCAGCTATTTATGTTCACATTTAATTGTTAAACAGATTTAGTGTTCCATAATTGGAAGTGTTATTAACCATATATTAAAACTATTTGTATAAAGTAATGTGGTTTTGTACAGTTTACAAAGTTTTTTTGGTTTTTTTATAGATTTTATAATGAATTTTTGATTGTTAATGAGTCATTTCTATTGTAATATTTAAGCGTTGTGGATGCCCAAAAACAATAACAAAACGATTAGAAAAACGTCGCGTTGAAACCAGTAAAGGTTAATGTCAGGAAGTGCAGCTTTGTAAAAATGTTCTGTATGCATGTAAATAATTCCGTGATGGTTAGAAGAGCACGAGATAAAATGCAATTGATATTTAAAAATGTTTAGCTGAATGGGTTCAGTCGGCATGTTCAAAAGGCTTATCTCTAGAGGCGAACTCATTTACTTATAGTAATTAGCACGAAACCGCCTGTTTGTATTAGACATTGAGGAAATTTTATTCGGATACCTACTTTATGCCGAAATAATATAGCGGACAGTACGGAGTAGCATGACACTAGTGCGATAGCTTATTATTTCCGCACCAAACCACGTTTAAATATTCGACCGACCAGATACCATTCCGCACGCGTGTTCTTTCATGAAGGACTTTAATTCAAATGCTGAAATACTACAAGAGGAATGGCTTAGTCTAAGTAAAAAATTATACCTTTTGTCTAAGTTGACGATGAGGGTTTTACGTTGAGGGTTTTAGTTCTTTGGAAAACTGTTGAGAGAAAAGTAATTAAAATAAACAAAAATGTAGTAACGTTTCAGTCATTTAATTCAAAATAGAATTGTGAAGCGGAGGAAGGATCGTTACGTGTAAGATTTTTTTTATTCATCTGTTGATAAACTTTTCATTCTTTGCAGAAAATATTTTTATAAGTTGACTATTTAAGTTGTAACGTTGACGTTTTGTGATTAGTCAGCGCAGAAGTATATATACTTTAAAACTTTACTATATATAGTAAAGTTTTAATCATTAGTTGAAAACACCATTGTGAAACGGAATGATCTTCAGGTGCAAGGACGTTGAAATGACGTTCTTTTAAACGTTACTCGCGTCCTTACACTTTATAGGTCCTTCTTATGAACTGCGACCGTGAAACTTGTGTTATCTGCTGATAAAGTTTTTATTACCCGCAGAATCTATTTTTATGAGTCGACTATTTAAGTTGTAACGTTGATGTTTTGTAACTAGTCAGTGCAGAAGTAGGCCTAAGTAGTAAAGTTTTAATTATTAGTTAAAACCACAATTGTGAAACGGAAGGATCTTCAAGTGTAAGGACGTTGAGACGACGTTCTTTCAAACGTCACTTACGCCCTTACACTTTATAGGTCCTTCTTAAAAACTGCGACTACTACTACTACGTTTCTACGGTTTTTCATTGATAATTTCATCTTTAATACAAAAAGTAAATTAAATGAGAATTAAACTTTTACAAGCATTTCGTTAATGTTTGTTTAGTTTATAAATAACAAGAATACTTTTCTGTTCATGGTGGAATGGGAAACAGAGCAACAATAAGCAAAAATAAAGTCTAACGCTGAGAAATTAATCGTAGTTTGGTGCTTGTGTTTTAATGAAGCTAAAGTTAATACATATCGTGTTTTTATTATTTTTTTTAATCAGTCGTTGCGCGGAGTTATAAAGTATGCCTCTCGTAATATTCTTTAAGTTTTCGTAAGTTAACTAGGCGGATGTGTAGCCTCCCTAGTTAATTGACTCTGTTTGGCTCTGGTTCACTCACTAACTCCATTGTTCGAGCTTCTGTGGAGTATTCATACATGCAATATTTTTTTTTACTTATTGCATAATGGGCATTAAAGTTCGTTTGTTTATTTATTTGGATGAACTTAAATGACATTTTGTTGAAGTTTTTGCACCCATTTTTAGTAAGAATGCTCTAATTTGTAAGTACAAATTACGAGAATCGCTGGATACTTTTGCATATTGTTGCAGGGGCGTTGGGTGTCTGTTCCTAATATAAAATGGAAAATTGAATGGTTCAAAAGAAAAAAACGTTGCAAGTAACAAATTTTTACAAAAAGTGAAATTTACCATTTGATGCTGTATAACGATTTTTCACTATATGACGATTTCATTACAAGAATTTATGACATATTAGTTACAATTATACCGATTAGAATTCACTATCATGATCAAATAGAAGATTTATAGAACGAATCCCACTGAAATCTCACTTTTGTAAATTTTATTACTTGTAACGTTTTTCTGTTGAGCTATTCAATTATTTACTTTTTTATATATGTCAGTTTATTTTTATTTGAATTAGTTGTATAAAATTTGTTCATGTAGTCTATTGTTTAGTCTAAAACTCGATGTTTAATTTTATAAGTCTTCTTTCTGTAAAGAGGCCATCCATTTATTCCGAAAATAGCACATTCATTTTTTTTTACTGTCTGCAATTCTCTCTTTCTCCGGCAATTTTAAGTTCTGTGCTCTCTCGTTGGCTTACATACGTTGACCCTTCTTAGAAAATGCATCAGTGTATTTTTATTATTCGTTTATTTTTAGTACTGAACGAGCAAAAGTTCTTCTGGTTTACGAGTGTTGAAAATTTCAATACCTTAAAACGTCTTGTCAGAGTATATATTTGTTCCTTTGTGCTGTTACAGTCATTCCGCATTTATTTTGGAAACGAAGTTTCTTTTTCCCTATTATGTGAATACTCACATAATGTTCATAATGAATACTCCTGTAATATTGACCTGTAATATTGAGACCTGTAATATTGACTACAGGCTTTTATACATGTTTAGAAATGTTTGATTTACTGTAATTACTAGCTACCTTATTCCTCTGGAAAAAATTTTGCTACGTATGAATCGTGTTCTTTACTACCGTTGTGCCTGGCGCCTTCATGATCAGTTTCTCTAGTATCACCTAACCGTTTTCTTTATATACCATGGTCAAAATAAGAGCGGTTGAAGAATATCTTTTTCCGGTGTTAGTTTCCTGTAAGGTTTCTTAAGTTTTTTAAGTCCAGTCCGAAAAAAAACTTTTCCTCACGTGCTGATGCACCTGGATACGTACCGAAAAGAAATTTGAAAACTTGTGTGCAAAGCTTTATACAATTTTTTACATATAGTATTAGTCTTAAGATGTCATTTTGGAAACCTTTCTACGAAAATGTAAAACGGAAGGCTCTTTAAGTGTAAGGACAACTTTAACGTCTTTTTTATAAACGTTATAGGTGACCTTACTCTTTATGAACTTTCATATAAAATGCGACTGTGAAACATCTCCACGGTTCAGCATTGATGATTTCGTCCTTTAATACAAAAAGTTAATAATTTAAAACTTAACCATTTACATGTGTTTATAAAATATTTGGTTAGTTTATATATAACGAGTTACTTTTTTCTGTTCATGGTGGAGTGGGAAACAGAGCAACAATAAGCAAAAATAAAGTTTAACGCTGAGAAATTAACTGTGGTTTTGTGGTTGTGTTGTTTCAATGAAGCTAAAGGAAATACATTAACATTATTATCGTGATTTTATTAATTTGTTTATCAGTCGTTGGACGGAGTTATTGGGAATGCCTTTTGTAATATTCGTTTAATTTTTGAAAGTTCACTGGGCGGGTATGTAACCTACCTGGTTAATTAACTCTGATTGCCTCTGTTTCACTCACTAACTCATTGTTCGAGCTTCTTAGGAGTATTCATACAGGCAATATTTAATTTTACATTTTGTATTATGGGCATTAAATGTCCTTTGTTAATAATCTTAGATAAATTTCAGTGACAGTTTTTTAAAGGTCTTTCACCCATTTTTAGTAAGATTGATTATATTTGTAAGTATAATTTATGAGAATCACTGGATACTAATGCATATTGTTGCAGGGGCGTTGGGTGTCTGTTTCTAAAATCGGATGTAAAATTGAATAGTTCAACGAAAAAACGTAGCAAGTAACAAAAACAAATTTTTACAAAAAGTGAAAGATGCCAACTGACACTTGGCTGTATAACGATTTTTCACTATATGAAGATTATATTATATCAAGAATTTCCGAGATTTCAGTTACAATGTTTCCGTTAGAGTTCACTATCATGATCAAATAGAGAATTTATAGGAACTATTTCACTGAAACCTTTTGTTTGTAAATTTTGTCACTTGAAACGTATTTCTGTTAAACCATACAATCATTTACTTTTTTACGTATGTTAGTTAATTTTAGTTAGTTGTATAAAATTTGTTGATGTAGTCTATTGTTAATCTAGAACTCTATGTTGAATTCTATTAGTCTTCTTTCTTTAAAAAGCCATCCAATCATGGTCATACGTTATAAATAACGCGAATACTTTCCTGTTCATGGTGGAATGGGGAACAGAGCAACAATAAGCAAAAATAAAGATTAACGCTGAGAAATTACCCATAGTTTGGTGCTTGTGTTTTAATGAAGCTAAAGGAAGTACACTTCGTGTTTTTATTAATTATTTTATCAGTCGTTGCGCAGGGTTTTTTGGAATGCCTTTTGTAATTTTCAATTATTTGTAAGTTAACTAGGCGGGATTGTAATCTACCTGTTTAATTAACTTTGAATACCTTAGGGTCACTCACTAGTTCACTGTTCAAATTTTTGTGCAGTATTCATATAGGGTTAGGCATTATTTATTTTTACATAGTGCTCTATGGGCATTAAATGTCGTTTGTTTTTCTATTTGGATAAGTTAAAGTGACAGTTTTTGAAAGGTCTTTCGCCCGTTATTAGTAAGATTGCTCATTTTTGTAAGTTTAATTTACAAGAATCACTGGATACTTTGCATATTGTTGCAGGGGCGTTGGGTGTCTGTTCCTAATAGAAAATAAAAATTCATTTATTTATTTACTAATGTTAAATAATTTAAAATTTTAATTAGTTGTAAAAGTCTTTTTTATGTATTGTTCATGTTTTGGTAATCTCGAACTCGATGTTGAATTCTATAAGTCTCTTTTCTGTAAAGACGCTATCCATTAATTTTGTAAATAACATATTTATTTCCATTTACTGTCTTCAATTCTTTCTCTCTACTGCAATTCAAAATTGTGTGGTCTCTTGTAGACCTACATACTTGACCCTTCGTAGAAAATGGATCAGTGCATCTTCTATTTTTCGTTTTTTTGTTTCTGAAAGAGCAAAACTCCTGCTGTTCACTACCGTGTTGTTTCTATATACATTTTGTAAGCTTTGATTTATTCCGAGAAAATGTTTTGTTTATAAACTTTATAAAAAAAGTGACCTGTAATATTGTCCACAGCTTAATAACATGACTAGAAATAATTGATTTACTGTAATTACTAGCTACCTTATTCCATTAGAACTAATTTTTCTACGTATGAATCGTCTTTTTTACTACCGCTTTCACCGGCGTCTTCACTATCAGTTTCTCTAATATCACCTAACCGTTTTCTGTTTTTACCAGATGTCAAAAACGCGGTTGAAGAATAGCTTCTTCACGTCTTTATTTTCCTTCAAGAATTATAAGCTTTTTAAGTCCAGTCCGAAAAAAACACCCAACCTCACGTTGAGATGCACCTTTATGCGTACCGAAAAGAAACTTGAAACCTTGTCTGCAAAGCTTTTTACAATTATTTACAATTAGTCCTAGTCTTAAGTTGTCATTTTGGAAACCTTTCTACGGCATTGTAAAACGGAAGGCTCTTTAAGTGGAAGGCCAACTTTAATGTCGTTTTTATAAACGTTATATGCGTCCTTAGTCTTTAATGATCTTTCTTATGAAACACGACGGAGAAATACTTTTACTTATCTATGTGTTACGATTTTTAATATCTATATGAAAATGTTATGTTTCAAGATGACAGTGTGAAAATTTTTCATTTTATGGTAGACAGTCGTTCAAAGTGCTTTAAAATTTAAGAACTTTTTACTATCCTACCTAAACTGAATTGTCACACGGCGGCTCGATATGTTTCAATTTTTTTTTGTGTTGGTGATTTTTATTCATCTGCTGATAAACTTTTTATTACCCGCAGAATATATTTTTATGAGTCGACTATTTAAGTTGTAACGTTGATGTTTTGTCAGCGCAGAAGTATATAGTAAAGTTTTAATTGTTAGTTAAACCACAATAGTGAAACGGAAGGATCTTCAAGTGTAAGGACGTTGAGACGACGTACTTTTAAACGTTGCTCTCGCCCTTACACTTTATTGGTCCTTCTTATAAACTGCGACGACGACTACTACTACGTTTCTACGGTTTTTCATTGATAATTTCATCTTTAATACAAAAAGTAAATTCATTGAGAATTAAACCTTTACAAGAGTTTTTTTTATGTTTGTTTAGTTAAATAACGAGAATACTTTTCTGTTCATGGTGGAATGGGGAACAGAGCAACAATAAGCAAAAGTAAAGTCTAACGCTGAAAAATTAATCGTGGTTTGGTGCTTGTGTTTTAATGAAGCTTAAGTAAATACATATCGTGTTTTTATTAATTTTTTTATCAGTCGTTGTGTGGAGTTATTAAGTATGCCTCTCGTAATATTCGTTAAGTTTTCGAAAGTTAACTAGGTAGGCGGGTGTGTAACCTCCCTAGTTAATCGACTCTGATTGCCTCTGGGTCACTCACTAACTCATTGTTCGAGCCTTTGTGGAGTATTCATATAGGCAATATTTTTTTTTTACTTATTGCATTATGGGCATTAAAGTTCGTTTGTTATTTTATTTGGATAAATTTAAGTGACATTTTGTTTAAGTTTTTGCGCCCATTTTTAGTAAGAATGCTCATATTTGTAAGTATAATTTACGAGAATCACTGGATACTTTTGCATATTGTTGGAGGGGCGTTGGGTGTCTGTTCCTAACATAAAATGGAAAATTGAATGGTCCAAAAGAAAAAACGTTGCAAGTAACAAGAACAGAATTTTAGAAGTGAAAAATACCATTTGATGTTTAGCTGTATAACTATTTTTCACTATGTGACCATTTCATTGTAAGATTTTAGAAGATTTTAGTTACAATTCTACCCATTAGAACTCACTATCATGATCAAATAAAAGATTTATAGAACGTAACGTAATCCACTGAAACCTCACTTTTGTAAATTTTGTCACTTGCAACGTTTTTCTGTTGAGCCATTCAATTATTTACTTGTTTACGTATGTTAGTAAATTTTAATTTTAATTAGTTGTACAAAATTTGTTCATGGAGTGTATTTTTAATCTAGAACTCGATATTAAATTCTACTAGTTTTCTTTCTGTAAAGAGGCCATCCATTTATTTCGCAAATAACACATTCATTTCCATTTACTGTGTTTAAGTCTTTCTCTCCTGCAATTTAAAATTCTGTGCTCTCTCGTGGGTGGTCATACGTTAACCCTTCGTAGAAAATGCATCATGTGTATCATTATTTTTAGTTTTACTTTTTGGTACTAAACGAGCAAAATATTTTCTGGTTTTACGAGTGTTGGAAATTCCAATACGTTAAAACATTTCATTAGAGTGTATATTTGTACCTTTAAGCTGTTGCAGTCATTCCGCACTTGTTTTGGAAACGAAGTTTCTTTTTGCCTACTATGTAGGTATAATAGTGGTATTCATGTCCCTGATTTTTTTGTTACTCATATGTTTTATGAAGAATTAAGTTAAAATACTTAAGGCACGAGATTGCCATTTGCGTATGGTTTGGCAGTGTGAAAGTATAGGGCTTCTAACCTCAACAGTTAGACAATACTCGTACATTTCACTAACGTGCTGTTTCTACATACATTTTGTATGTAAACCACACTTAACATTTTGTAAGCTGTGGTTTATTCCGAGAAAATGTTTTCTTCATAAACCTTATGAAAACAAATGTGACCTGTAATATTGACTACAGGCTTTTATACATGACTAAAAATGTTTGATTTATTGTAATTACTAGCTACCTTATTACATTGGAAAAAACTTTGCAACTTATGAATCGTTTTCTTTACTACCGCTGTGCCCGGCGTCACCATGATCAGTTTCTCTAGTATCACCTAACCGTTTTCGTTATATACCTTGGGTCAAACAAAAAACGGTTGAAGAATATCTTTTTTCGGTATTAATTTCCTTTAAGGTTTCATAAGCTTTTTAAGTCCAGCCCGAAAAAACATTCTTCCTAACGTTCTGATGTACCTGGATACGTACCGAAAAGAAATTTGAAACTTGTGCAGAGCTTTTTACAATTATTTAAAATTAGTCTTAGTTTTAAGATGTCATTTTGGAAACCTTTCTACGGAATTGAATAAAGGAAGGCTCTTTAAGTGTAAGGACATTTGAAACGACGTTCTTTCAAACGTAATTCCTGCCTTTACACTTTAATGGTCCTTCCTATGAACTGCGGCTGTGAAACATTTCTACTGTTTATCACTGATAATTTCTTTCTTTAATACAAAAAGAAAATAATTCAGAAGTAAAGCTTTTACATGGGTTTGTGAAATATTTGTTTAATTTATAAATAACGAGTTTACTTTTCTGTTCATGGTGGAGTGGGGAACAGAGCAACAATAAGCAAAAGTAAAGTCTAACGCTGAGAAATTTATCGTAGTTAGGTTTTTTTGTTGTTTTCATGAACTAAAGGAAATACAGTAAAAAAAATATCGTGTTTTTATCAATTATTTTATCAGTCATTGCGCGTAGTTTTTGAGAATGCCTTGTGTAATATACGTTAAATTATTGTAAGTTAACTAGGCGGGTGTGTAACCTTCCTAGTTAATCGACTCTGAATGCCTCTCGTTCACTCACAAATTCATTGTTCGAGCTTCTGTGGAGTATTCATACAGGCAATATTTATGTTTACATAGTGCACAATGGCCATTAAATGTCCTTTGTTAATAATCTTAAATAAATTTAAGTGACAGTTTTTTAAAGGTCTTTCGCCTATTTTTAGTAAGATTGATCATTTTTGTAAGTATAATTTACGAGAATCACTGGATACTTTTGCATATTGTTGCAGGGGCGTTGGGTGTCTGTTCCTAAAATCGAATGTAAAATTGAATAGTTGAACGGAAAAACGTTGCTAGTAACAAAAACAAATTTTTACAAAAAGTGGAAGATGCCAACTGACGCTTAGCTGTGTAACGATTTTTCACTATTTTTTTTGTCATTAGTCTCTCGACTGGTTTGATGCAGTTCTCCAAGCTGTTCTATCTTGCGCAAGTCGTTTCGTATCTACATACCTGTAACACCCTACATCTTTTGTAATTTGCTTTATATATTCTATTCTTTGCCTCCCTCTACAATTTACTCCCTCAATATTACCCTCCATTTTTGATAGCCCAAAACCTGGATGTCTTAGGATATGCCCCACTAGCCTATCCCTTCTTTTGGTAAGATGCTTCCATATACTTCTTTTTTCATCCACTCGCCTAAGAACCTCTAAATTACTTATTTTGTCCACCCACCTAATCTTTAACATTTTCCTATAACACCACATTTCAAAAGCTTCTATCCTCTTCCTTTCTACAGCCCCTATCATCCACGTTTCACTTCCATATAATGCTACACTCCAAACATAATGTTTTAAGAAATTTTTCCTAATCTGTAAATGAATGTTTGTAGTCAGTAAGCTGTTTAATTTCAAAGGCTTTTCTAGCTTGAGCAATTCTACTCTTGATATCACTTGTGCTTCTACCATCCTTTGTTGTTTTACTCCCTAGATAGCAGAATTCCATAACTTCCTGTATGTTTTCGTTGCCTACTTTTAAATTTCCCATCTCTACTAAACCACTCTTGCTGCTGCACAACACTTTCGTTCTGTTCTTATTAATTTTCATGAAGTAATCCTTCCTCAAGATCTCATCCATTCCATTTAAGGCATCCTCTAGTTCTTTCTTTGCCTCGGCTAATACTACTATATCATCGGCGAATCTCAGCATTTTTATTGTTTCTCCTTGAATTTTTATTCCTGCGTCAAATTTCTTCTTCACTTCATTTATAGCCTCTTCTATATACAAGTTAAAAAGTAGTGGTGACAAAGAACAACCTTGTCGTACACCTTTTCTTACAGCAGCCTCTTTTTCGTACCGCTCGATTCTCAAAACAGCCGTTCAATTCTTATACAGACTGTAGATAACTTTCCTTTCTTTGTATTTAATTCCTAGCCTTTTCAAAGTTTTAAACATTTTACTCCAGTCCAAATTGTCAAATGCTTTCTCTAAATCTACAAATGCCATATAAGTAGTTTTATTTTTCTTTATCCTTTTCTCAATAATCAGTCTCAGAGCCAATATTGCATCTCGAGTTCCCATTCTCCTTCTAAATCCAAATTGGTCATCGTCCAATACTTCTTCTACTCGTTGTTCTATTCTCCTGTATATAATTCTTGTCAGTATGTTAGATGCATGGCATGTTAGACTGATGGTTCTGTAATGTTCACACTTCTCCGCTCCTGACTTTTTTGTATTGTAATCATAATATTTTTTTAAAATTCCGATGGTACCTCGCTACTCTCATACATTCTGCACACAAGTTTGTATAATTTGTTTTGAGCAACTTCGCCACATCGTAATAATAATTCAGATGGTATGTTGTGTAACCTACCTAGTTAATTGAATCTGAATACCTCTGGGTCACTCACTAATTCATTTTTCGAGTTGTTGTGCAGTATTCATACAGGGATAGGCAATATTTATTTTCACATAGTGCTCACTAATTCATTTTTCGAGTTGTTGTGCAGTATTCATACAGGGATAGGCAATATTTATTTTCACATAGTGCTTTATGGGCATTAAATGTCGTTTGTTATTCTATTTGGATAAATTTAGATGACCGTTTTTTAAAGGTCTTTCGTCCGTTTTTAGTAAGATTGCTTATTTTTGTAAGTATAATTTACAAGAATCACTGGATACTTTTGCATATTCTTGCAGGGGCGTTGGGTGTCTGTTTCTAAAATAAAATGGAAATTCATTTTTTTATTTACTAATGTTAAATTATTTAAATATTTAGTTAGTTGTATAAAATTTGTTCACGTATTGTTCATGTATTGGTAATCTAGAACTCGATGTTAAATTCTATTAGTCTCGTTTCTGTAAAGACGCTATGTTTCATTTTGTATATAACATATTTATTTCCATTTACTATTTTCAATTCTTTCTCTGTAATTCAAAGAACTACTGCAATTCAAAGTTCTGTGGTCTTTTGTAGACCTACATACATTGACCCTTCGTGGAAAATGGATCAGTGCATCTTCGATTTTTCGTTTTTTTGTTTCTAAAAGAGCAAAACTCCTGCTGTTCACTACTGTGTTGCTTCTATATACATTTTGTAAGCTGTTGTTTATTCCGAAAAATTTTTTTGTTTATGAACTTTATAAAAAAAATGATCTGTTATATTGTCCACAGCTTAATGACATGACTAGAAATTTTTGATTTACTGTAATTACTAGCTACCTTATTCCATTAGAACTAAATTTTCTATGCATGAATCGTCTTTTTTACTACCGCTTTCACCGGCGTCTTCAATATCAGTTTCTCGAATACCACCTAACCGTTTTCTGTTTTTACCAGATGTGAAAAAAGTGGTTGAAGAATAGCTTCTTCACGTCTTTATTTTCCTTCAAGAATTGTAAGCTTTTTAAGTCCAGTCCGAAAAACATCCAACCTCACGTTGAGATGCACCTTGATGCGTACCAAAAAGAAATTTGAAACCTTGTCTGCAAAGCTTTTCACAATTATTTGAAATTAGTACCTACCAGTGTTAAGATGTCATTTTGAAAACTTTCCAACAGGATTGTAAAAAGGAAGGCTCTTTAAGTGTAAGGACGTTGAAACGACGTTCTTTCAAACGTCACTCACGCCCTTACATTTTATTGGTCCTTCTTGTAAGCTGCGCCTGTGAAACGTTTCTACGGTTTTTCATTGATAATTTCCTTCTTTAATACAAATAGTAAATTCATTGGGAATTAAACTTTTACAAGAATTTCTATTATGTTTGTTTAGTTTATAAATAACGAGAATACTTTCCTGTTCATAGTGGAATGTGCAACAGAGCAACAATAAGCAAAAATAAAGTCTAACGCTGAGAAATTAATCGTAGTTTGGTGCTTGTGTTTTAATGAAGCTAAAGGAAATACATATCGTGTTTTTATTAATTTTATTTATCAGTCTTTGCGCGGAGTTATTAAGTATGCCTCTCGTAATATTTGTTAAGTTTTCGTTAGTTAACTAGGCGGGTGTGTAACCTCCCTTGGTAAATGACTCTGTTTGCCTCTAGTTCACTCACTTACTCATTGTTCGAGCTTCTGTAGAGTATTCATATAGGCAATATTTGTTTTTTTAAATTGCATGTGGGCATAAAGTTCGTTTGTTATGTTATGTAGATGAAAGTAAGTGACATTTTGTTAAAGTTTTTGCGCCCATTTTTAGTAAGAATGTACATTTTTGTAAGTATAATTTGCGAGAATCACTGGATACTTTTGCATCAACTGTTGCAGGGGCGTTGGGTGTCTGTTCCTAAAATCGAATGTAAAATTGAATAGTTGAACGGAAAAACGTTGCAAGTAACAAAAAAAGATTTATACAAAAAGTAAAAGATGCCAACTGATGCTTAGCTGTATAACGATTTTCCACTATATGACGATAATCAAGAATTTCTGAGATTTTAGTTACAATGCTACCCGTTAGAGTCCACTATCATGATCAAATAGAAAATTGATAGCACGTATTTCACTGAAGCCTCTTTTTTGTAATTTTTGTCACTTGGAACGTGTTTCTGTTGAGCCATTCAATTATTTACTTTTATACGTAAACATATATGTTAGTTAATTTTTATTTTAATTAGATGTATAAAATTTGTTCATGTAGTGTATTGTTAATCTAGAGCTCGATGTTGAATTCTAATAGAAATAAGTCTATTCTATATTCTAACAAGTCTAAGAATTCTATTTGTAATAAGGCCATCCATTCATTTCGAAAATAGCACATTCATTTCCATTCACTGTCTTCAATTCTTTTTCTCTACCGCAATTTAAAATTCTGTGCTCTCAGGTAGACCTACATATATTGACCCTTTGTAGTAAATGCATCAGTATATCTTTATTTCCGTTTTTTGCTACTGAAAGAGCAAAGGTTCTTCTGCTTTTACGAGTGTTAAAAATGCCAATACCTCATAATATGTCATCAATATATATTTGTCTCTTTTTGCAGTTGCAGTCATTCCGCATTTGTTTTTGAGACGAATTTTTTTTGTCTACTATGTAGGTCTTACGATGTATCTTTGTCCCCGTACTTCGTGTTAACCAAATGTTTTATCAAAAATTGAGTATATATATTAAAGTCACGTGATTGCCTTTTGCGTATGGATAGACTGTGAGGAAAGGGAATTGCAGTGCTGCCAACCTCAACAGTTGGACAATACTCGTACATTTCACTACCGTTCTGTTTCTACATACATTTTGTAAGCTGTGGTTTATTCCGGGAAAATGTTTGTTAAGAAACCTTATAAAAAAAAGTGACCTGTAACATTGCCTACAGCCAAATTACATGACTTGAAATCTTTGATTTATTGTAATTACCTTATTCCATTAGAACAAAATTTTCTATCTATGAATTGTTTGGTTTAATACCGCTGTCACCGGCGTCCTCAGTATCCGTTTCTCTAGTATTACCTTACCGGTCTGTAATTTTACCACGTGTCAAAAAAAGCGGTGTAAGGATAGCTTTTTCACGTCTTTAAATTCCTTCAATGGTTTATTACCTTTTTCAGTCCTGTCCGAAAAAGCACCCTTCTTCACTTGCTGATGCATTTGGATAAGTATCGAAAAGAAATTTGAAAAATTGTGTGCAAAGCTTTTTACAATTAGGCTATTTAAAATTAGTCCTAGTGTTAAGATATGTCATTTTGAAAACTTTACAACGGAATTGTATAACGGAAGGCTCGTTAAGTGTAAGGACAGTGTTGTAACGTCTTTTTTATAAACGTTATATGTTATGTGCCCTTACTCTTTAATGATCTTTCTTATGAAATGCGACAAAAAAATACTTTTACTTTTCTATGTGGTTGCGCACGATTTTTATTATATATTGGAAAAAGTTGTGTTTCAAGGTGGCATTGTGAATATTTTCGCATTTTATGGTAGACACTCGATCAAAGAGCTTTCAAATTTGAGTAGTTTTTACTATCAAAACTAAACGGTATTGACAAATGGCGGCTCGATATGTTTCAATTTTTTTTTATTTATGTGATTTTGTATTTTTCTGTTGATAAACTTTCATATTTACTTCAGAATATATTTTTATGATTCAACTATGTAAGTTGTAACCTTGATGTTTTGTAATTAGTCCGTTCTGATGTACTTTATATAGTATTGTTTTACGCAGTTAGTTAAGAACAGAATTGTTAAACGGAAGGATCTTTAAGTGTGAGGACGCTGAAACTACGTTGTTTCAAACGTAATTCACGCCCTTACACTTTAATGCAACTTCTTAGAAACTGCGACTGTGAAACGTTTATACGGTTTTTCATTGATATATTACTTCTTCAATACAAACAGTAAATTACTCAAATTTAAAGCTATGACAAGCGTTTGTGTAATGTTTGTTTAGTATATAAATACGGAAAATACTTTTCTGTTCATGGTGGAACGGGGAACAGAGCAACAATAAGCAAAAATGAATTTTAACGTTGGTAAATTAACTATGGTTTGATGATTGTTTTTTTATGAAGCTAAAAGAAGTACACATCGTTTTGTTATTATTTATTCTATCAGTCGTTGCGCGCAGTTATTAGAAATGCCTTTAGTTAAATTCGTTAAGTTTTTGTAAATTAACTAGGCGGGTGTGTAACCTACCTAGTTAATAGACTCTAAATGCCTCTGGTTCACTCCCTAACTCATTGTTCCAGCTTCTGTGTAGTATTCATATGGGCAATATTTATTTTTACATAGTGCATTATGGGCATTAAATGTCGTTTGTTATTATATTTCGGTAAATTTAAGTGACAGTTTTTTAAAGGTCTTTCGCCCATTTTTAGTAAGATTGCTAATATTTGTAAGTATAATTTACGAGAATCACTGGATACTTTTGCATATTGTTGCAGGGGCGTTGGGTGTCTGTTCCTAATATAAAATGAAAAATTGAATGGTTCAAAAGAAAAAAACGTTGCAAGTAACAAAAACAAATTTTTACAAAAAGTGGAAGTTACCGTCCGATGCGGTATAACCATTTTTCACTATATGACGATTTCATTTCAAGAATTTATGAGATGTTAGTTACAATTATACCCATTAGAATGCACTATCATGATGAAATACAATATTTATAGAACGAACTCCACTGATACCTCACTTTAGTAAATTTTATTAGATGTAACGTTTTTCTATTGAGCCATTCAATTATTTACTTTTTTATGTATGTCAGTTTAATTTTTTTTAATTAATTGTATAAAATTTGTCCACGTAGTCTATTGTTTAGTCTAAAACTCGATGTTTAATTCTATAAGTCTTCTTTCTGTAAAGAGGCCATCCATTTTTTCCGAAAATAGCACTTTCATTTTTTTTTTACTGTTTGCAATTCTTTCTTTCTCCTGCAATTTTAAGTTCTGTGCTCTCTCGTTGGCTTACATACGTTGACCCTTCTTAGAAAATGTATCAGTGTATCTTTATTTTTCGTTTTTTTAATACTGAACGAGCAAAAGTTCTTCTGGTTTAGTTCGTCTCGTCAGAGTATATATTTGTACCTTTGTGCTGTTGCAGTCATTCCGCATTTGTTTTGGAAACAAAGTTTCTTTTTCCCTGTTATGTGAGTATGACGATCTATTCATGTCCCTGACTTTCTGGTTAACCATATGTTTTTTGAAGAATCAAGTTAAAATACTTAAGGCACGCGATTGCCTTTTGCGTATGGTTTGGCAGTGTGAACGTAAAGGGCTTCTAACCTCAACAGTTAGACAATAATCGTACATTTCACTAACGTGCTGTTTCTACATACATTTTGTATGTAAACCACACTTAACATTTTGTAAGCTGTGGTTTATTCCGAGAAAATGTTTTCTTCATAAACCTTATGAAAACAAATATGACCTGTAATATTGACTACAGGCTTTTATACATGACTAGAAATGTTTGATTTACTGTAATTACTAGCTTATTACATTGGGAAAATTTTTCTACGTATGAATCGTCTTCCTTACTACCGCTGTGCCCGGCGTCTCCATGATCAGTTTCTCCAGTATCACCTAACCGTTTTTTTTATATACCAGGTTTCAAAAAAGAAGCGGATAAAGAATACCTTTTTTTTCTGTGATAATTTCCTTTAAGGTTTCATAAGCTTTTAAGTTCAGTCCGGAAAAACACTGATCCTCACGTTCTGTTGCATCTGGATACGTACCGAAAAGAAATTTGAAACCTTGTCTGTAAAGCTTTTTACAATTATTAAAAATTAGTCTTAGTCTTAAGATGTCATTTTGGAAACCTATCTACGGAGTTAGGCCTATACAACGGAAGGCTCTTTAAGTGTAAGGACATTTGGAACGACGTTCTTTCAAACGTAATTCCTGCCCTTACACTTTCATGGTCCTTCTTATAAACTGCGACGGTTAAACATTTCTGCGGTTCATCATTGATAATTTCTTTCTTTAATACAAAATGTAAATAATTTAGAACTAAAACTTTCACATGCGTTTCTAAATTATTTGGTTTAATTTATAAATAACAAGTATACTTTTTTGTTCATGGTGGAGTGGGGAACAGAGCAACAATAAGCAAAAATTAAGTGTAACGCTGAGAAATTTACCGTAGTTTTGTGGTTGTATTGTTTTAATGAAGCTAAAGAAAATACAGTAAAAATAATATCGTGTTTCTATTAATTATTTTATTAGTCATTCCGCGCAGTTATTGGAAATGCCTTTTGCAAAAGTCGTTAAATTTTCGTAAGTTCACTGGGCGGGTGTGTAACCTACCTAGTTAATTGACTCTAGAATGCCTCTCGTTCACTCACTAACTCCTTGTTCGAGCTTCTGTGGAGTATTCATACAGGCAATATTTATGTTCACATATTGCACAATGGCCATTAAATGTCCTTTGTTATTAATCTTAGATAAATTTAAGTGACAGTTTTTTAAAAGTCTTTCGCTCATTTTCCGTAAGATTGATCATATTTGTGAGTATAATTTACGAGAATCACTGGATACTTTTGCATATTGTTGCAGGGGCGTTGGGTGTCTGTTCCTAAAATAGAATGTAAAATTGAATAGTTGAACGGAAAAACGTTGCAGTAACAAAAACAAATTTTTACAAAAAGTGAAAGATGGCAACTGACACTTAGCTGTATAACGATTTTTCACTATATGACGATTAAGTATATATATCGTCATATTATATTATATGACGATTTTAGTTACAATGTTATCCGTTAGAGTTCACTATCATGATCAAATAAAGAATTTTTATAGGAAGTATTTCACCGAAACCTCTCGTTTGTAAATTTTGTCAATTGAAACGTGTTTCTGTTAAGCCATTCAATTATTTACTTTTTTACGAATATGTATTTTTTACGTTAATTTCAAATATTAATTAGTTGTATAAAATTTGTTGATGTAGTCTATTGTTAACCTGGAACTCGATGGTGAATACCATTAGTCTTCTTCCTGTAAAGAGGCCATCTACTCATTTCAAAAATTGCACATTTCCATTTCCATTTACTGTCTACGATTCTTTCTCTCTATTGCAATTTAAATCCTGTGCTCTCTCTTGGCCTACATACTTTAACCTTTAGTAGAAAATGCATCTGTGTATCTTTATTTTTGTTTTTTTTTTTTACTGATAGAGCAAAACTTCTTCTGCTTTTACGAGTGTTGGAAATTCCAATACCTCATAACATATCATCAGAGTATATCTGTATCTTTGTGCAGTTGCAATCATTCCGCAGTTGTTTCGGAAACGATGTTTGGTTTTTTCTAGTATGTAGGTCTGACGATGTATTTTTCAACCTGAACTTCGTGTTAACCATATGTTTTATCAAAAATTGAGAATAGATATTAAAGGCACGAGAATGCCTTTTGCGTATGGATAGGCTGTGAGGAAAGGGAAGTGAAGTACTGCCAACCTCAACAGGCAGACAAGACTCGCACATTTCACTCCCGTTCTGTTTTATATACATTTCTTAAGTTGTAGCTTATTCGGGAAAATGTTTACTTCATAAACATTATAAAAAAAGTGACCTGTAAAATTTCCTACAGCTTAATTACATGACTGGAAATGTTTGATTTACTGTAATTAGCAGCTACCTATTCCATTACAATAAAATTTTCTACCGACAAATCGTCTTCGTTACTACCGCTGTCACAGCGCCTACACTATCACTTTCTCTAGAACGACCTAAACATTCTCTATGTTTACCAGGTGTCAAAAAGCGGTGTAGGAATAGCTTCTTCACGTTCTTAAATACCTTCAAAGTTTCATAAGCTTTTTCAGTCCAGTCCGAAAAAAACACCCTACCTCACGTTTTGATGCACGTTTTGGATACGTACCGGAATGAAATTTGAACCATTGTCTGCAAAGCTTTTTACAATTGTTTAAAATTTGTCCTAGTCTTAAGATGTCTTTTTTTAAACCTATCAACGGATTTTGAAAACAGAAGGCTCTTTAAGTGTAAGGTCAGTTGTAACGTCGTTTTTATAAACGTGACGAATGCCCTTACTCTTTAATGATCTTTCTTATGAACTGCGGCTGTGAAACGTTTGTACCTCTATGTGTCTTTACCTTTTATTGATATGTTTTTATGTTTAAGCGAATCGTTTAAGTTCGAAACCTGAACTAGTCAAACAGTTTGAAAATTAAAATATCGTTTAATAAGTGGATGTAACATTTTTGATGAATTTAACTTTAAGTTGATAATCGCACTCTCATAAATTTGTAATCTGGTAAACATGTCCATTGATTATTTACCATCTACGAGGTCGCCGTGTAAAGGTATAATTCAATTTAATTCTTGAAATTTACTTGCTGTGTTTAACATCCGATTATTATTATTATAATTTGTGAAGGTTTTACTTTACGCGTTCCGTATCAAGAGCTACAATAAAGTGTACCTAAAGCGTTTGACAATCTTAAGTTATAATATTTTGTTTCGAAACTAAACGATTCCAGCTATTTATGTTCACATTTAATTGTTAAACAGATTTAGTGTTCCATAATTGGAAGTGTTATTAACCATATATTAAAACTATTTGTATAAAGTAATGTGGTTTTGTACAGTTTACAAAGTTTTTTTTGTTTTTTTTATAGATTTTATAATGAATTTTTGATTGTTAATGAGTCATTTCTATTGTAATATTTAAGCGTTGTGGATGCCCAAAAACAATAACAAAACGATTAGAAAAACGTCGCGTTGAAACCAGTAAAGGTTAATGTCAGGAAGTGCAGCTTTGTAAAAATGTTCTGTATGCATGTAAATAATTCCGTGATGGTTAGAAGAGCACGAGATAAAATGCAATTGATATTTAAAAATGTTTAGCTGAATGGGTTCAGTCGGCATGTTCAAAAGGCTTATCTCTAGAGGCGAACTCATTTACTTATAGTAATTAGCACGAAACCGCCTGTTTGTATTAGGCATTGAGGAAATTTTATTCGGATACCTACTCTATGCCGAAATAATATAGCGGACAGTACGGAGTAGCATGACACTAGTGCGATAGCTTATTATTTCCGCACCAAACCACGTTTAAATATTCGATCGACCAGATACCATTCCGCACGCGTGTTCTTTCATGAAGGACTTTAATTCAAATGCTGAAATACTACAAGAGGAATGGCTTAGTCTAAGTAAAAAATTATACCTTTTGTCTAAGTTGACGATGAGGGTTTTACGTTGAGGGTTTTAGTTCTTTGGAAAACTGTTGAGAGAAAAGTAATTAAAATAAACAAAAATGTAGTAACGTTTCAGTCATTTAATTCAAAATAGAATTGTGAAGCGGAGGAAGGATATTTACGTGTAAGATTTTTTTTATTCATCTGTTGATAAACTTTTCATTCTTTGCAGAAAATATTTTTATAAGTTGACTATTTAAGTTGTAACGTTGACGTTTTGTGATTAGTCAGCGCAGAAGTATATATACTTTAAAACTTTACTATATATAGTAAAGTTTTAATCATTAGTTGAAAACACCATTGTGAAACGGAATGATCTTCAGGTGCAAGGACGTTGAAATGACGTTCTTTTAAACGTTACTCGCGTCCTTACACTTTATAGGCCCTTCTTATGAACTGCGACCGTGAAACTTGTGTTATCTGCTGATAAAGTTTTTATTACCCGCAGAATCTATTTTTATGAGTCGACTATTTAAGTTGTAACGTTGATGTTTTGTAATTAGTCAGTGCAGAAGTAGGCCTAAGTAGTAAAGTTTTAATTATTAGTTAAAACCACAATTGTGAAACGGAAGGATCTTCAAGTGTAAGGACGTTGAGACGACGTTCTTTCAAACGTCACTTACGCCCTTACACTTTATAGGTCCTTCTTAAAAACTGCGACTACTACTACTACGTTTCTACGGTTTTTCATTGATAATTTCATCTTTAATACAAAAAGTAAATTAAATGAGAATTAAACTTTTACAAGCATTTCGTTAATGTTTGTTTAGTTTATAAATAACAAGAATACTTTTCTGTTCATGGTGGAATGGGAAACAGAGCAACAATAAGCAAAAATAAAGTCTAACGCTGAGAAATTAATCGTAGTTTGGTGCTTGTGTTTTAATGAAGCTAAAGTTAATACATATCGTGTTTTTATTATTTTTTTTAATCAGTCGTTGCGCGGAGTTATAAAGTATGCCTCTCGTAATATTCTTTAAGTTTTCGTAAGTTAACTAGGCGGATGTGTAGCCTCCCTAGTTAATTGACTCTGTTTGCCTCTGGTTCACTCACTAACTCCATTGTTCGAGCTTCTGTGGAGTATTCATACATGCAATATTTTTTTTTACTTATTGCATAATGGGCATTAAAGTTCGTTTGTTTATTTATTTGGATGAACTTAAATGACATTTTGTTGAAGTTTTTGCACCTATTTTTAGTAAGAATGCTCTAATTTGTAAGTACAAATTACGAGAATCGCTGGATACTTTTGCATATTGTTGCAGGGGCGTTGGGTGTCTGTTCCTAATATAAAATGGAAAATTGAATGGTTCAAAAGAAAAAAACGTTGCAAGTAACAAATTTTTACAAAAAGTGAAATTTACCATTTGATGCTGTATAACGATTTTTCACTATATGAAGATTTCATTACAAGAATTTATGACATATTAGTTACAATTATACCGATTAGAATTCACTATCATGATCAAATAGAAGATTTATAGAACGAATCCTACTGAAATCTCACTTTTGTAAATTTTATTACTTGTAACGTTTTTCTGTTGAGCTATTCAATTATTTACTTTTTTATGTATGTCAGTTTATTTTTATTTGAATTAGTTGTATAAAATTTGTTCATGTAGTCTATTGTTTAGTCTAAAACTCGATGTTTAATTTTATAAGTCTTCTTTCTGTAAAGAGGCCATCCATTTATTCCGAAAATAGCACATTCATTTTTTTTTACTGTCTGCAATTCTCTCTTTCTCCGGCAATTTTAAGTTCTGTGCTCTCTCGTTGGCTTACATACGTTGACCCTTCTTAGAAAATGCATCAGTGTATTTTTATTATTCGTTTATTTTTAGTACTGAACGAGCAAAAGTTCTTCTGGTTTACGAGTGTTGAAAATTTCAATACCTTAAAACGTCTTGTCAGAGTATATATTTGTTCCTTTGTGCTGTTACAGTCATTCCGCATTTATTTTGGAAACGAAGTTTCTTTTTCCCTATTATGTGAATACTCACATAATGTTCATAATGAATACTCCTGTAATATTGACCTGTAATATTGAGACCTGTAATATTGACTACAGGCTTTTATACATGTTTAGAAATGTTTGATTTACTGTAATTACTAGCTACCTTATTCCTCTGGAAAAAATTTTGCTACGTATGAATCGTCTTCTTTACTACCGTTGTGCCTGGCGCCTTCATGATCAGTTTCTCTAGTATCACCTAACCGTTTTCTTTATATACCATGGTCAAAAAAAGAGCGGTTGAAGAATATCTTTTTCCGGTGTTAGTTTCCTGTAAGGTTTCTTAAGTTTTTTAAGTCCAGTCCGAAAAAACACTTTTCCTCACGTGCTGATGCACCTGGATACGTACCGAAAAGAAATTTGAAAACTTGTGTGCAAAGCTTTATACAATTTTTTACATATAGTATTAGTCTTAAGATGTCATTTTGGAAACCTTTCTACGAAAATGTAAAACGGAAGGCTCTTTAAGTGTAAGGACAACTTTAACGTCTTTTTTATAAACGTTATAGGTGACCTTACTCTTTATGAACATTCATATAAAATGTGACTGTAAAACATCTCCACGGTTCAGCATTGATGATTTCGTCCTTTAATACAAAAAGTTAATAATTTAAAACTTAACCATTTACATGTGTTTGTAAAATATTTGGTTAGTTTATATATAACGAGTTACTTTTTTCTGTTCATGGTGGAGTGGGGAACAGAGCAACAATAAGCAAAAATAAAGTTTAACGCTGAGAAATTAACTGTGGTTTTGTGGTTGTGTGGTTTCAATGAAGCTAAAGGAAATACATTAACATTATTATCGTGATTTTATTAATTTGTTTATCAGTCGTTGGACGGAGTTATTGGGAATGCCTTTTGTAATATTCGTTTAATTTTTGAAAGTTCACTGGGCGGGTATGTAACCTACCTGGTTAATTAACTCTGATTGCCTCTGTTTCACTCACTAACTCATTGTTCGAGCTTCTTAGGAGTATTCATACAGGCAATATTTATTTTTACATTTTGTATTATGGGCATTAAATGTCCTTTGTTAATAATCTTAGATAAATTTCAGTGACAGTTTTTTAAAGGTCTTTCGCCCATTTTTAGTAAGATTGATTATATTTGTAAGTATAATTTATGAGAATCACTGGATACTAATGCATATTGTTGCAGGGGCGTTGGGTGTCTGTTTCTAAAATCGGATGTAAAATTGAATAGTTGAACGAAAAAACGTAGCAAGTAACAAAAACAAATTTTTATAAAAAGTGAAAGATGCCAACTGACACTTGGCTGTATAACGATTTTTCACTATATGACGATTATATTATATCAAGAATTTCCGAGATTTCAGTTACAATGTTTCCGTTAGAGTTCACTATCATGATCAAATAGAGAATTTATAGGAACTATTTCACTGAAACCTTTTGTTTGTAAATTTTGTCACTTGAAACGTATTTCTGTTAAACCATACAATCATTTACTTTTTTACGTATGTTAGTTAATTTTAGTTAGTTGTATAAAATTTGTTGATGTAGTCTATTGTTAATCTAGAACTCTATGTTGAATTCTATTAGTCTTCTTTCTTTAAAAAGCCATCCAATCATGGTCATACGTTATAAATAACGCGAATACTTTCCTGTTCATGGTGGAATGGGGAACAGAGCAACAGTAAGCAAAAATAAAGATTAACGCTGAGAAATTACCCATAGTTTGGTGCTTGTGTTTTAATGAAGCTAAAGGAAGTACATTTCGTGTTTTTATTAATTATTTTATCAGTCGTTGCGCAGGGTTTTTTGGAATGCCTTTCGTAATTTTCAATTATTTGTAAGTTAACTAGGCGGGATTGTAATCTACCTGTTTAATTAACTTTGAATACCTTAGGGTCACTCACTAGTTCACTGTTCAAATTTTTGTGCAGTATTCATATAGGGTTACGCATTTTTTATTTTTACATAGTGCTCTATGGGCATTAAATGTCGTTTGTTTTTCTATTTGGATAAGTTAAAGTGACAGTTTTTGAAAGGTCTTTCGCCCGTTATTAGTAAGATTGCTCATTTTTGTAAGTTTAATTTACAAGAATCACTGGATACTTTGCATATTGTTGCAGGGGCGTTGGGTGTCTGTTCCTAATAGAAAATAAAAATTCATTTATTTATTTACTAATGTTAAATAATTTAAAATTTTAATTAGTTGTAAAATTCTTTTTTATGTATTGTTCATGTTTTGGTAATCTCGAACTCGATGTTGAATTCTATAAGTCTCTTTTCTGTAAAGACGCTATCCATTAATTTTGTAAATAACATATTTATTTCCATTTACTGTCTTCAATTCTTTCTCTCTACTGCAATTCAAAATTGTGTGGTCTCTTGTAGACCTACATACTTGACCCTTCGTAGAAAATGGATCAGTGCATCTTCTATTTTTCGTTTTTTTGTTTCTGAAAGAGCAAAACTCCTGCTGTTCACTACCGTGTTGTTTCTATATACATTTTGTAAGCTTTGATTTATTCCGAGAAAATGTTTTGTTTATAAACTTTATAAAAAAAGTGACCTGTAATATTGTCCACAGCTTAATAACATGACTAGAAATAATTGATTTACTGTAGGCTAATTACTAGCTACCGTATTCCATTAGAACTAATTTTTCGACGTATGAATCGTCTTTTTTACCACCGCTTTCACCGGCGTCTTCACTATCAGTTTCTCTAATATCACCTAACCGTTTTCTGTTTTTACCAGATGTCAAAAACGCGGTTGAAGAATAGCTTCTTCACGTCTTTATTTTCCTTCAAGAATTATAAGCTTTTTAAGTCCAGTCCGAAAAAAACACCCAACCTCACGTTGAGATGCACCTTTATGCGTACCGAAAAGAAACTTGAAACCTTGTCTGCAAAGCTTTTTACAATTATTTACAATTAGTCCTAGTCTTAAGTTGTCATTTTGGAAACCTTTCTACGGCATTGTAAAACGGAAGGCTCTTTAAGTGTAAGGCCAACTTAAATGTCGTTTTTATAAACGTTATATGCGTCCTTAGTCTTTAATGATCTTTCTTATGAAACACGACGGAGAAATACTTTTACTTATCTATGTGTTACGATTTTTAATATCTATATGAAAATGTTATGTTTCAAGATGGCAGTGTGAAAATTTTTCATTTTATGGTAGACAGTCGTTCAAAGTGCTTTAAAATTTAAGAACTTTTTACTATCCTACCTAAACTGAATTGTCACACGGCGGCTCGATATGTTTCAATTTTTTTTGTGTTGGTGATTTTTATTCATCTGCTGATAAACTTTTTATTACCCGCAGAATATATTTTTATGAGTCGACTATTTAAGTTGTAACGTTGATGTTTTGTCAGCGCAGAAGTATATAGTAAAGTTTTAATTGTTAGTTAAACCACAATTGTAAAACGGAAGGATCTTCAAGTGTAAGGACGTTGAGACGACGTACTTTTAAACGTTGCTCTCGCCCTTACACTTTATTGGTCCTTCTTATAAACTGCGACGACGACTACTACTACGTTTCTACGGTTTTTCATTGATAATTTCATCTTTTATACAAAAAGTAAATTCATTGAGAATTAAACTTTTACAAGACTTTTATTTATGTTTGTTTAGTTAAATAACGAGAGTACTTTTCTGTTCATGGTGGAATGGGGAACAGAGCAACAATAAGCAAAAGTAAAGTCTGACGCTGAAAAATAAATCGTGGTTTTGTGCGTGTGTTTTAATGAAGCTAAAGTAAATACATATAGTGTTTTTATTAATTTTTTTATCAGTCGTTGTGTGGAGTTATTAAGTATGCCTCTCGTAATATTCGTTAAGTTTTCGAAAGTTAACTAGGTAGGCGGGTGTGTAACCTCCCTAGTTAATCGACTCTGATTGCCTCTGGGTCACTCACTAACTCATTGTTCGAGCCTTTGTGGAGTACTATTCATATAGGCAATATTTTTTTTTTACTTATTGCATTATGGGCATTAAAGTTCGTTTGTTACTTTAATTTGGATGGATTTAAGTGACATTTTGTTAAAAGTTTTTGCGCCAATTTTTAGTAAGAATGAACATTTTTGTAAGTATAGCCTAATTTGCGAGAATCACTGGATACTTTTGCATATACTGTTGCAGGGGCGTTGGGTGTCTGTTCCTAAAATCAAATGTAAAATTGAATTGTTGAACGGAAAAACGTTGCAAGTAACAAAAACAAATTTTTACAAAAAGTGAAAGATGCCAACTGATGCTTAGCTGTATAACGATTTTCCACTATATGACGATTTTATATCAAACATTTCTGAGATTTTAGTTACAATGCTACCCGTTAGAGTCCACTATCATGATCAAATAGAAAATTGATGGCACGTATTTCACTAAAGCCTCTATTTTGTCATTTTTGTCACTTGGAACGTGTTTCTGTTGAGCCATTCAATTTTTTACTGTTTTACGTGTGTTACATAATTTTAATTTTAATTAGATGTATGAAATTTGTTCATGTAGTATATCGTTAATCTAGAGCTCGATGTTGAATTCTATTAGTCTTCTTTCTGTGTGATAAGTAATAAGGCCATCCATTCATTTCGAAAATAGCACATTCATTTCCATTCACAGTCTTCAATTCTTTTTCTCTACTGCAATTTAAAATTCTGTGCTCTCTGGTAGACCTACATATATTGACCCTTTGTAGAAAATGCATCAGTGTTTCTTTAGTTCCGTTTTTTGCTACTGAACGAGTAAAAGTTTTTCTGCTTTTACGTGTGTTAAAAATGCCAATACCTCATAATGTATCATCAAAATATATCTGTCTCTTTTTGCAGTTGCAGTCATTCCGCATTTGTTTTTGAAACGAATTTTTTTTGTCTACTATGTAGGTCTTACGATGTACCTTTGTCCCCGTACTTCGTGTTAACCAAATGTTTTATCAAAAATTGAGTATAAATATTAAAGTCACGTGATTGCCTTTTGCGTATGGATAGACTGTGAGGAAAGGGAATTGCAGTGCTGCCAACCTCAACAGTTGGACAATACTCGTACATTTCACTACCGTTCTGTTTCTACATACATTTTGTAAGCTGTGGTTTATTCCACGAAAATGTTTGTTAAGAAACCTTATAAAAAAAAGTGACCTGTAACATTGCCTACAGCCAAATTACATGACTTGAAATCTTTGATTTATTGTAATTACCTTATTCCATTAGAACAAAATTTTCTATCTATGAATTGTTTGGTTTAATACCGCTGTCACCGGCGTCCTCAGTATCCGTTTCTCTAGTATTACCTTACCGGTCTGTATTTTTACCACGTGTCAAAAAAAGCGGTGTAAGGATAGCTTTTTCACGTCTTTAAAGTCCTTCAATGGTTTATTACCTTTTTCAGTCCAGTCCGAAAAAAACACCCTTCTTCACTTTCTGATGCATTTGGATAAGTATCGAAAAGAAATTTGAAAAATTGTGTGCAAAGCTTTTTACAATTAGGCTATTTAAAATTAGTCCTAGTGTTAAGATATGTCATTTTGAAAACTTTACAACGGAATTGTATAACGGAAGGCTCGTTAAGTGTAAGGACAGTGTTGTAACGTCTTTTTTATAAACGTTATATGTGCCCTTACTCTTTAATGATCTTTCTTATGAAATGCGACGAAAAAATACTTTTACTTTTCTAAGTGGTTGCGCACGATTTTTAGTATCTATTGGAAAAAGTTGTATTTCAAGGTGGCATTGTGAATATTTTCGCATTTTATGGTAGACACTCGTTCAAAGAGCTTTAAAATTTGAGTAGTTTTTACTATCAAAACTAAACGGTATTATCAAATGGCGGCTCGATATGTTTCAATTTTTTTTTATTTATGTGATTTTGTATTTTTCTGTTGATAAACTTTCATATTTACTTCAGAATATATTTTTATGATTCAACTATGTAAGTTGTAACGTTGATGTTTTGTAATTAGTCCGTTCTGATGTACTTTATATAGTATTGTTTTACGCAGTTAGTTAAGAACAGAATTGTTAAACGGAAGGATCTTTAAGTGTGAGGACGTTGAAACTACGTTGTTTTAAACGGAATTCACGCCCTTACACTTTAATGCAACTTCTTAGAAACTGCGACTGTGAAACGTTTATACGGTTTTTCATTGATATATTACTTCTTCAATACAAACAGTAAATTACTCAAATTTAAAGCTATGACAAGCGTTTGTGTAATGTTTGTTTAGTATATAAATACGGAAAATACTTTTCTGTTCATGGTGGAACGGGGAACAGAGCAACAATAAGCAAAAATGAATTTTAACGTTGGTAAATTAACTATGGTTTGATGATTGTTTTTTTATGAAGCTAAAAGAAGTACACATCGTTTTGTTATTATTTATTCTATCAGTCGTTGCGCGCAGTTCTTAGAAATGCCTTTAGTTAAATTCGTTAAGTTTTTGTAAATTAACTAGGCGGGTGTGTAACCTACCTAGTTAATAGACTCTGATTGTCTCTGGGTCACTCACTAACTCATTGCTCCAGCTTCTGTGTAGTATTCATATGGGCAATATTTATTTTTACATAGTGCATTATGGGCATTAAATGTCGTTTGTTATTATATTTCGGTAAATTTAAGTGACAGTTTTTTAAAGGTCTTTCGCCCATTTTTAGTAAGATTGCTAATATTTGTAAGTATAATTTACGAGAATCACTGGACACTTTTGCATATTGTTGCAGGGGCGTTGGGTGTCTGTTCCTAATATAAAATGTAAAATTGAATGGTTCAAAAGAAAAAACGTTGCAAGTAACAAAAACAAATTTTTACAAAAAGTGGAAGTTACCGTCCGATGCGGTATAACCATTTTTCACTATATGACGATTTCATTTCAAGAATTTATGAGATGTTAGTTACAATTATACCCATTAGAATGCACTATCATGATGAAATACAATATTTATAGAACGAACTCCACTGATACCTCACTTTAGTAAATTTTATTAGATGTAACGTTTTTCTATTGAGCCATTCAATTATATACTTTTTTATGTATGTGAGTTTATTTTTATTTTAATTAATTGTATAAAATTTGTTCACGTAGTCTATTGTTTAGTCTAAAACTCGATGTTTAATTCTATAAGTCTTCTTTCTGTAAAGAGGCCATCCATTTTTTTCGAAAATAGCACTTTCATTTTTTTTTACTGTTTGCAATTCTTTCTTTCTCCTGCAATTTTAAGTTCTGTGCTCTCTCGTTGGCTTACATACGTTGACCCTTCTTAGAAAATGTATCAATGTATCTTTATTTTTCGTTTTTTTTAATACTGAACGAGCAAAAGTTCTTCTGGTTTAGTTCGTCTCGTCAGAGTATATATTTGTACCTTTGTGCTGTTGCAGTCATTCCGCATTTGTTTTGGAAACAAAGTTTCTTTTTCCCTGTTATGTGAGTATGACGATCTATTCATGTCCCTGACGTTCTGGTTAACCATATGTTTTTTGAAGAATCAAGTTAAAATACTTAAGGCACGAGATTGCCTTTTGCGTATGGTTTGGCAGTGTGAACGTAAAGGGCTTCTAACCTCAACAGTTAGACAATACTCGTACATTTCACTAACGTGCTGTTTCTACATACATTTTGTATGTAAACCACACTTAACATTTTGGAAGCTGTGGTTTATTCCGAGAAAATGTTTTCTTCATAAACCTTATGAAAACAAATATGACCTGTAATATTGACTACAGGCTTTTATACATGACTAAAAATGTTTGATTTACTGTAATTACTAGCTTATTACATTGGGAAAATTTTTCTACGTATGAATCGTCTTCCTTACTACCGCTGTGCCCGGCGTCTCCATGATCAGTTTCTCCAGTATCACCTAACCGTTTTTTTTATATACCAGGTTTCAAAAAAAAGCGGATAAAGAATACCTTTTTTTCTGTGATAATTTCATTTAAGGTTTCATAAGCTTTTAAGTTCAGTCCGGAAAAACACTGATCTTCACGTTCTGTTGCATCTGGATACGTACCGAAAAGAAATTTGAAACCTTGTCTGTAAAGCTTTTTACAATTATTAAAAATTAGTCTTAGTCTTAAGATGTCATTTTGGAAACCTATCTACGGAGTTACGCCTATACAACGGAAGGCTCTTTAAGTGTCAGGACATTTGGAACGACGTTCTTTCAAACGTAATTCCTGCCCTTACACTTTCATGGTCCTTCTTATAAACTGCGACGGTTAAACATTTCTGCGGTTCATCATTGATAATTTCTTTCTTTAATACAAAATGTAAATAATTTAGAACTAAAGCTTTCACATGCGTTTCTAAATTATTTGGTTTAATTTATAAATAACAAGTATACTTTTTTGTTCATGGTGGAGTGGGGAACAGAGCAACAATAAGCAAAACTTAAGTGTAACGCTGAGAAATTTACCGTAGTTTTGTGGTTGTATTGTTTTAATGAAGCTAAAGAAAATACAGTAAAAATAATATCGTGTTTCTATTAATTATTTTATTAGTCATTCCGCGCAGTTATTGGAAATGCCTTTTGCAAAAGTCGTTAAATTTTCGTAAGTTCACTGGGCGGGTGTGTAACCTACCTAGTTAATTGACTCTAGAATGCCTCTCGTTCACTCACTAACTCTTTGTTCGAGCTTCTGTGGAGTATTCATACAGGCAATATTTATGTTCACATATTGCACAATGGCCATTAAATGTCCTTTGTTATTAATCTTAGATAAATTTAAGTGAGAGTTTTTTAAAGGTCTTTCGCTCATTTTCCGTAAGATTGATCATATTTGTGAGTATAATTTACGAGAATCACTGGATACTTTTGCATATTGTTGCAGGGGCGTTGGGTGTCTGTTCCTAAAATCGAATGTAAAATTGAATAGTTGAACGGAAAAACGTTGCAGTAACAAAAACAAATTTTTACAAAAAGTGAAAGATGCCAACTGACACTTGGCTGTATAATGATTTTTCACTATATGACGATTATATATATCGTCATATATCATATGACGATTTTAGTTACAATGTTATCCGTTAGAGTTCACTATCATGATCAAATAAAGAATTTATAGGAAGTATTTCACCGAAACCTCTCGTTTGTGAATTTTGTCAATTGAAACGTGTTTCTGTTAAGCTATTCAATTATTTACTTCTTTACTTATTTGTATTTTTTACATTAATTTCAAATATTAATTAGTTGTATAAAATTTGTTGATGTAGTCTATTGTTAACCTGAAACTCGATGGTGAATACCATTAGTTTTCTCCCTGTAAAGAGGCCATCTACTCATTTCAAAAATTGCTCATTTCCATTTCCATTTACTGTCTACGATTCTTTCTCTCTATTGCAATTTAAATCCTGTGCTCTCTCTTGGCCTACATACTTTGACCTTTAGTAGAAAATGCATCAGTGTATCTTTATTTTTGTTTTTTTTACCGATAGAGCAAAACTTCTTCTGCTTTTACGAGTGTTGGAAATTCCAATACCTCATAACATATCATCAGAGTATATCTGTATCTTTGTGCAGTTGCAATCATTCCGCAGTTGTTTCGGACACGATGTTTGGTTTTTTCTAGTATGTAGGTCTGACGATGTATTTTTTACCCTGAACTTCGTGTTAACCATATTTTTTTATCAAAAATTGAGTATAGATATTAAAGGCACGAGATGCCTTTTGCGTATGGATAGGCTGTGATGAAAGGGAATGAAGTGCTGCCAACCTTAACAGGCAGACAAGACTCGTACATTTCACTCCCGTTCTGTTTTACATAGATTTCTTAAGTTGTGGCTTATTCGGAGACAAAATTTACTTCATAAACATTATAAAAAAAGTGACCTGTAAAATTTTCTTACAGCTTAATTACATGACTAGAAATGTTTGATTTACTGTAATTAGCAGCTACCTGTTCCATTACAATAAAATTTTCTACCGACAAATCGTCTTCGTTACTACCGCTGTCACAGCGTCTTCACTATCACTTTCTCTAGAACGACCTAAACATTCTCTATATTTACCAGGTGTCAAAAAGCGGTGTAGGAATAGCTTCTTCACGTTCTTAAATACCTTCAAAGTTTCATAAGCATTTTCAGTCCAGTCCGAAAAAAAACACCCTTCCTCACGTTTTGATGCACGGTTTGGATACGTACCGGAATGATATTTGAACCATTGTCTGCAAAGCTTTTTACAATTGTTTAAAATTAGTCCTAGTCTTAAGATGTTTTTTTTAAACCTATCAACGGATTTGGAAAACAGAAGGCTCTTTAAGTGTAAGGTCAGTTGTAACGTGGTTTTTATAAACGTGACGAATGCCCTTACTCTTTAATGATCTTTCTTATGAACTGCGGCTGTGAAACGTTTGTACCTATGTGTTTCTTTACCTTATATTGATATTTATTTATGTTTAAGCGAATCTTTTAGGTTCGAAACCTGAACTAGTCAATCAGTTTGAGAATTAAAATATCGTTTAATAAGTGGATGTAACATTTTTGATGAATTTAACTTTAAGTTGATAATCGCACTCTCATAAATTTGTAATCTGGTATACATGACCATTGATTATTTACCATCTATGAGATCGCCGTGTAAAGGTATAATTCAATTTAATTCTTGAAAATTACTTGCAGTTTTTAACATCCGATTATTATTTATATAATTTGTGACGGTTTTACTTTACGCGTTCCGTATGAAGAGCTACAATAAAGTGTACCTTAAGCGTTTGACAATCTTAAGTTATAATATTTTGTTTCGAAACTAAACAATTCCAGCTATTTATGTTCACATTTAATGTTAAACAGATTTAGTTTTCCATAATTGGAAGTGTTATTAACCATATATTAAAACTATTTGTATAAAGTAATGTGGTTTTGTACAGTTTACAAAGTTTTTTGGGTTTTCTTTATATAGTTTATAATGAATTTTTGATTGTTAATGAGTCATTTCTATTGTAATATTTAAGCGTTATGGATGCCCAAAAACAATAACAAAACTACTAGGAAAACGTCGCGTTGAAACCAGTAAAGATTAATGTCATGAAGTGCAGCTTTTTAAAAATTTTCTGTACGCATGTAAATAATTCCGTGATGGTTAGAAAAGCGAGAGATAAAATGCAATTGATATTTAATAATGTCTAGCTGAATGGGTTCAATCGGCATATTCAAAAGGCGTATCTCTGGAGGCGAGCTCATTTACTAATAGTAATTAGCACGAAACCGCCTGTTTGTATTAGACATTGAGGAAATTTTATTCGGATACCTACTCTATGCCGAAATAATATAGAGGACAGTACGCAGTAGCATGCCACTAGTGCGATAGCTTATTATTACCGCACCAAACCACGTTTAAATATTCAATCGACCAGATACCTTTCTGCACGCGTGTTCTTTCATGAAGGAATTTAATTCAAATGCTAAAATACTACAAGAGGAATGGCTTAGTCTAAGTAAAAAATTATACCTTTTGTCTACGTTGACGATGAGGGTTTTGCGTTGAGGGTTTTCGTTTTTTGGAAAACTGTTAAGAGAAAAGTATTTAAAATAAACAAAAATGTAGTAATATTTCAGTCATTTAGTTAAAAATAGAATTGTGAAGCGGAGGAAGGATCGTTAAGTGTAAGATTTCTTTTATTCTTCTGTTGATAAACTTTTCATTCTTTGCAGAATATATTTTTATGAGTTGACTATTTAAGTTGTAACGTTGATGTTTTGTAATTAGTCAGCGCAGAAATATATAGTAAAGTTTTAATTATAAGTTAAAAACAAAATTGTGAAATGGAAGGATCTTTAAGTGTAAGGACGTTGAGACGACGTTCTTTCAAACGTCACTTACGCCCTTACACTTTATAGGTCCTTCTTAAAAACTGCGACTGTGAAACGTTTCTACGGTTTTTCATTGATAATTCCCTTCTCTAAAACAATAAGTAAATTCATTGAGAATTAAATTTTTACAAGAGTTTGTTTTATGTTTGTTTAGTTTATAAACAGCGAGAAAGCTTTTCTGTTTATGGTGGAATGTGGAACAAAGCAACAATAAGCAAAAATAACGTCTAACGCTGAGAAATTAATCGTAGTTTGGTGCTTGTGTTTTAATGAAGGTAAAGGAAATACATATCGTGTTTTTATTAATTTTTTATCAGTCGTTGCGCGGAGTTATTAAGTATGCCTCTCGTAATATTCGTTAAGTTTTCGTTAGTTAACTAGGCGGGTGTGTAACCTCCCTAGTTAATTGACTTTTTGCCTCTGGTTCACTCACTAACTCATTGTTCGAGCTTCTGTGGATTATTGATATAGGCAATAGTTTTTTACTTATTGCATAATGGGCATTAAAGTTCGTTTGTTTATTTTATTTGGATGAATTTAAGTGACTTTTTGTTGAAGTTTTTGCGCCCATTTTTAATAAGAATGCTCATATTTGTAAGTACAATTTACGAGAATCACTGATTACTTTTGCATATTGTTGCAGGGGCGTTGGGGGTCTGTTCCTAACATAAAATGGAAAATTGAATGGTTCAAAAGAAAAAACGTTACAAGTAACAAAAACAGAATTTTACAAGAAGTGAAAAATACCATCTGATGTTTAGCTGTATAATAATTTTTCACTATGTGACCATTTTCATTTTAAAAATTTACGAGATTTTAGTTACAATTCTACCCATTAGACTTCACTATCATGATCAAATAAAGGATTTATAGAACGAATTCCACTGAAAATTTACTTTTGTAAATGTTATCACTTGCAACGTTTTTGTGTTGAGCTATTCAATTATTTACTTGTTTACGTATGTTAGTTAAAGTTAATTTTAATTAGTTGTATAAAATTTGTTCATGTAGTGCATTTTTAATCTAGAAGTCGATGTTAAATTCTACTAGTCTTCTTTCTCTAAAGAGGCCATCCATTTATTTCGCAAATAACACATTCATTTCCATTCACTGTGTTTAATTCTTTCTCCCCTGCAATTTAAAATTCTGTGCTCTCTCGTGGGCGGTCATACGTTAACCCTTCGTAGAAAATGCATCATGTGTATCGTTATTTTTGGTTTATTTTTTTGTACTGAACGAGCAAAACATTTTCTGGTTTTACGAGTATTGGAAATGCCAATAGGTTAAAAAGTTTCATTAGAGAGTAGGCCTATATTTGTACCCTTGTGCTTTTGCAGTCATGCCGCATTTTTTTGGAAATGAAGTTTCTTTTTGTCTACTATGTAGGTATGATGGTGTATTCATGTCCCTGATTTTCTTGTTACCCATACGTTTTTTGAAGAATTAAGTTAAAATACTTAAGGCACGAGATTGCATTTTGCGTATGGTTTGGCAGTGTGAAAGTAAAGGGCTTCCAACCTCAACAGTTAGACAATACTCATACATTTCACTAACGTGCTGTTTCTACATACATTTTGTATGTAAACCACACTTTACATATTTTTGTAAGCTATGGTTTATACCGAGAAAATATTTTCTTCATAAACCTTATGAAAACAAATATGACCCGTTACATTGACTACAGCTTTTATACGTGACTAGAAATGTTTCATTTACTGTAATTGCTAGCTACCTTATTCCATTACAACAAAATTTGCTACGTATGACTCGTCTTCTTTACTACCGCCGTGCCCGGCGTCTTCATGATCAGTTTCTCTAGTATCACCTAACCGTTTTTTTTGTACCAGGTGTCAAAAAAAGCGGTTGACGAATAGTTTTTTTTCGGTGTTAGTTTCTTTAAGGTTTCATAAGCTTTTTAAATCCAGTCCGAAAAAACACTCTTCCTCACGTTCTGATGCACCTGGATACGTACCGAAAAGAAATTCGAAAATTTGTCTGCAAAGATTTTTACAATTATTTAAAGTTAGTCTTAGTCTTAAGATGTCATTTTGGAAACCTTTCTACGAAAATGTAAAACGGAAGGCTCTTTAAGTGTAAGGACATTTGAAACGACGTTCTTTGAAACGTAATTCTTGCCCTTACACTTTTTTGGTCCTTCTTAATAACTGCGACAATGAACTGCGGCTGTGAAACATTTCTACGGTTCATCACTGATAATTTCCTTTTTTAATACAAAATGTAAATAATTTAGAACTAAAGCTTTTCAATGCGTTTGTCAAATATTTGGTTTAATTTATAAATAACGAGTATACATTTTTGTTCATGGTGGAGTGGGGAACAGAGCAACAATAAGCAAAAATAACGTTTAACGCTGAGAAATTTACCGTAGTTTTGTGTTTGTATTGTTTTAATGAATCTAAAGGAAATACAGTTAAAATAATATCGTGTTTCTATTAATTAATTTATTAGTCATTGCGCGCAGTTTTTGGAATCCCTTTTGTAATATTCGTTAAATTTTTTTGTAAGTTCACTAGACGGGTGTGTAACCTACCTAGTTAATTGACTCTGTTTGCCTCTGGTTCACTCACTAATTCATTTTTCGAGTTTCTGTGGAGTATTCATACAGGCAATATTTATTTTTACATATTGCACAATGGCCATTAAATGTCCTTTGTTATTAATCTTAGATAAATTTAAGTGACAGTTTTTTAAAGGTCTTTGCCCATTTTTAGTAAGACTGATTATTTTTGTGAGTTTAATTTACGAGAATAACTGGATACTTTTGCATATTGTTGCAGGGGCGTTGGGTGTCTGTTCCTAAAATAGAATGTAAAATTGAATAGTTTAACGGGAAAACGTTGCAAGTAACAAAAACATATTTATACAATAAGTGAAAGATGCCAACTGACCCTTAGCTGTATAACGATTTTTCACTATTATGACGATTATAATTCAAGAATTTACGAGATTTTATTTACAATGGTTTCCGTTAGAGTTCACTATCATGATCAAATAGAGAAATTATAGGACCTATTTCACTGAAACCTCTCGTTTGTAAATTTTGTCACTTGAAACGTGTTTCTGTTAACCCATTCAATTATTTACTTATTTACGTATGTTAGTTAATTTTAATTAGTTGTATACAGTTTGTTCATGTAGTCTATTGTTAATCTAGAACTCAATGTTGAATTCTACTAGTCTTCTTTCTGTAAAAAGGCCATCCATTCATTTCGAAAATAGCACATTCATTTCCATTCACAATACATCTTCAATTCATTCTCTCTATTGCAATTTAAATTTCGGCGCTCTCTTGTAGGCTTACGTACTTTGACTCTTTGATTAGTACTAGATTACCAAAATCAATACATTACCAAAATTACATGACTAGAAATATTTAATTTACTGTAATTACCAGCTATCTTAATCCATTAGAACAAAATTTTCTACGTACGAATCGTCTTCATTACTACCGCTGTCACCGGCGTCTTTACTATCAGTTTCTCTGATATCACGTACCTTTTTCTATTTTTACCACGTGTCAAAAAAAAGCGGTGTAAGGATAGCTTATTCATGTCTTTAATTTCCTTCAAAGTTTCATTACCTTTTTCAGTCCAGTCCGAAAAAACACCCTTACTCACTTCCTGATGCATTTGGATACGTACCGAAAAGAAATTTGAAACCTTGTGTGCAAACCTTTTTACAATTATTTACAAATTAGTCCTAGTCTTATGATGTCATTTTGAAAACTTTACAACGGCATTGTATAACGGAAGGCTCTTTTAGCGTAAGGGCAAATGTAACGTCGGTTTTATAAACGTTACACGTGCCCTTACTCTTTAATGACCTTTCTTATGAAATGCGATGGAGATATACTTTTACTTTTCTATGTGGTTGTGTACGATTTCAACACAGTCAAACTGGCTTACAATGAATTCCACGGGAGCAAGTAAATTCGTTCGGTAAATCCGTTATTCGCAATAACCGTGACGTGAAATATAAGGGGTACGTACATAATACGTACAAGAAAACAATGGAATTTTTAGATATTAATAATTAAACTCTATATTAATAGAGACCTAATATTTGAACAATGAAACATGTAAATTTATCTATATTTAATTTTTTTACACGAGTAACAAATTATAAAATATATACGTAGACCTATAAATAAAAAAAATATAAGAAAAATTTGCAAAACTTACATAAGTAGTATGTATAATGGAGTAAAACTCAAGTTTTGACATGAAAAATTGTTTATTGTTTGAGTTGTTTTCTTTGAGTACTTCAATTGTCTAAAACTGTTCCTCAAAACACTCAGTTGCTGGAACGTTTCTTCTATTGAGTTACCTCTAGATTTCAGAAATCCAGAAAGAAGTTCCAAAGCATCTTCTACATCTTTCCACGAAGTGGTTTTAATGATAGGTGCGTTGTAATCGGATTCTTGACACTGCTTTCTGGAACGATAGTTTATATATTTATAGTTTATAATGCCTATCCATTAGTGGAGGAACAAAAAGAAAGAACTGAACGTACTGTACTAGTGGGATTCTAAGAAGTGAAAGAAAATATTTTTGTGGTCAATAAATTGAGGCGTACAAGTCACAAGGGTCGCTGACCGCCATCCAATTACAGTAGTATTGTGTATGTACATACTGTAGTACTTACTGTACTTATTACAAAGTGAACAAAGGGAAAACCAGGTAAGTACACCCTATTCATTTTGCGTACAGTGGCGTCTGTTCTAAGAAAACGGTGAAAGTGTTTGTGTTGTCAATATCTTGTTCCAAAATTCATACGTATCCGATTCCGATATTTCCTATTTACATCACACTGTTCGGTTCGTTATAACCGTTATACGAATTCGTATTAAACGTAAAAACCAATCATAAGAATTAAGTAAAATCAATTCAAACTATCTGATTTGTTCGTTTAACCGTGAATTCGTTGTAACCGTGATCGTTTTAACCAAGTTTGACTGTATCTACTTGAAAAAGTTGTACTTCAAGGTGGCATTGCAAAAAATTTTTATTTTTATGGCAGACTATCGTTCAAAGAGCTTTAAAATTTGAGCACTTTTTTCTATCCAAATTAAACGGAATTGTCACTAGGCGGTTTGATATTTTTTTCTTTTTTTGGTAATGTGATTTTTATTTATCTGGTGAAAAACTTTCTTATTATCTTCAGAATATATTTTTCTGAGTTGACTATTAAAGTCGTAACTTTAATGTTTTGTAATTAGTCTTCGCAAAATTATATGTAGTAAAGTTTTAATCATTTAGTTGAGAACTGAATTGTCAAACGGAAGGATCTTTAAGTGTAAGGACAGTTGAAGTGACGTTGTTTTAAACGTAATTCAGGCCCTTACACTTTAATGGTCCTTCTTATGAACTGCGGCTTTGAATCGTTTGTACCTATTTGTTTCTTTACCTCATATTAATATTTAGTTATGTGTAAGCGAATCTTTTAGTTTGGAAACCTGAAGTAGTCAAACAGTTTGAAATTGAAAATATCGTTTAACTGGATGTAAAAAATTTTATGAACTTAACTTTCAATAAATTGATAATCGCACTCGCATAAAATTTGTAATCTGGTAAACATGTCCATTGATGACAGTCGTTAAGGTCGCACTATAAAGGTATAATTCAATCCTTGAAATTCACTTGTGTTGGTCAAAATCCGACTATTATTAAGTTATTATATTAATTATTTTTTTCCTAATATAATTTGTGAACGTTTGAAATTACGTATTCCGTATCAAGAGCTTCAATAAAGTGTACCTACAGCATTTGTCAATCTTAAGTTATAATATTTTGTTTCGAAACTAAACGATTCTAGCCATTTATGTTCACATTTAATTGTTAAACAGTTTTAATTTTCCATAATTGGAAGTGTTATTGACCATATATTAGAAATGTTTGTAAAAAGTTATATAGTTTTGTACAGTTTAAAAAGTTTCGTTGGCTTTCTTTACAGAGTTTATAATTCATTTTGTTTGTAATAAGTCATTTCTATTGTAATATTTAAGCGTTTTGCATACCCAAAAACAATAACAAAACGAGTAGAAAAACGTCGCGTTGAAAGCAGTAAAGATTAATGTCAGCAAGTGCAGCTTTTTAAAAATGTTCTGTATTCATCTAATTAATTCCATGCTGCTTAAAGAGAGTGATAAATAAAGTGCAATTGATATTAAAAAATGTTTAGCTGTATGGATTCAATTGGTAGTTTCAAAGGGTATCTATCTCTACAGGCGAAATAATGTACTTATAGTAATTAGTACGAGACCACCTGTTGTAATAGATATTTTGAAATTTTATTCGGATACTTTAAACCGAAATATTATAGCGGACAGTGCGCACTAGCATGACACTAGTGCGAAAGCTTCTCATTTCCGCACCGAACCACTTTTAAATCTTCAATCGACCAGAACCTTTCCGCATGCGTGTTCTTTCATCAAAGACTTTAATTCAAGTGCTAAAATACTACAAGAGGAATGGCTTAGTGTAAGTAAAAGACTTTTACTTTCTGTTTTTGTTGACGATTTTGGGTTTTAATTGTTTGGAAAACAGTAAAAAGAAATGCATTTAAAATAAACAGCGATATCGTAAAGTTTCAGTCATTTGGTACAAATAGAATTGTGAAACGGAAGGATCTTTAAGTGTAAGGACGTTGAATCGACGTTCTTTCAAACGTCACTTACGCCCTTACACTTTAATGGTCCTTCTTATGAACTGCGACTGTGAAACTTTCGTACGGTTTTTCATTGATAATTTCCTTCTTTAAAACAGAAAGTAAATTAATCAAGAAATGAAGCTTTTACAAGCGTTTGTGTAATGTTTGTTTAGTTTATAAATAACGAGAATACTTTTCAGTTCTTGATGGAATGGGGAACAGAGCAACAATAAGCAATATTAAAGTTTAACGATGAATAATTCGTAGTTACGTGATTGTTTTTTTTTTATGATTCTAAAGAAAATACATATCGTGTTTTTAGTATTTATTTTATCAGTCGTTGTGCGGAGTTATTGGAATACCCTTTCGCAATTCCCCTTAAGTTTTTGTGATTAACTAGCCGGGTGTGTACTCTACCTAATTAATTGACTTTGAATGCCTTTGTTTGATTCACTAACTCACTGTTCCAGCTTCTGTGTGGTATTCATATGGGCAATATTTATTTTTACATAGTGGGTTATGGGCATTAAATGTCGTTTGTTATTATATTTAGATAGATTTTGGTGAAAGTTTTTTAAAGGTCTTTCGCCTGTAATTAGTAACATTGCTCATATTTGTAAATATAATTTAAGAAAATTACTGGATAGTTTTGCTTATCGTTGTAGGGGCGTTGGGTGTCTGTTCCTAAACTATAATGAAACGTTGAATGGATCAACGAAAAATTTTGCAAGTAAAAATAACAAATTTTTACAAAAAGTGAAAGATACCATCTGTTGCTTAGCTGTATAACGTGTTTTCAATGTATGGCTTTTTTGTTTCAAAAATTTCCGAGTTTTAGTTACATTTCTAACCGTTAAAATTCAGTGTCATGATCAAACAAAAAATTTATAGAACGTTATTCACTGAAACCTCACTTTTGTAAATTTTGTCACTTGCAACGTTTTTGTGTTGAGCCATTCAATTATTAACGTTTTTACTATTGTTAGTTAATTTTAAATTTTAATTATTTGTATAAAATTTGTTTATGAGTCTATTGTTATTCTTGAACGCGATGTTGAATTCCATAAGTCTTCTTTTTGTAAAAAGGCCATCCATTCATTTTGAAAATAGCACATCTCTATTTCCATTTACTGTCTGCAATTCTTTCTCTCTAGTACAATTTGAAAATTCTGTGCTCTCTTGTAGGCCTAAATACTTTGAACCTTCGTAAAAAATGCATCACTATATCTTTGTTTTTATTTTTTTTACTGATAGAGCAAAAGTTCTTCTGCTTTTACGAGTGTTAGAAATGCCTATACCTCATACCATCTCATCAGAGTATATGTGTATTTTGTGCAGTTGCAATCATTCCGCATTTGTTTCAGAAACGATGTTTATTTTTGTCTACTATGTAGGTCTGAGGATGTATTATTGTCCCTGAACTTCTTGTTAGCCACATGTTTTATCTAAAATTGAGGAGAGATTTTAGAGTCACGAGAATGCTTTTTGCGTATGAATGTGCTTTGAGGAAGGGAAGTGAAGTGCTGCCAACCTCAACAATCAGACAATACTCGTATATTTCACTACCGCGCTGTTTCTACATACATTTTTTAAGCTATGGTTTATTCCGAGAAAATTTTTTCTTCATCAACTTTTTAAAAAATGGATGTGACCTATAATATTGCCTACACCCTAATGAAATGACTAGAAATGTTTCATTTACTGTAGTTATCAGCTACTTTATACCATTCCTTAATACCGCAGTCACCGGCATCTTCACTATCAGTTTCTCTAGTATCACCTAACCAGTCTCTATTTTTTCCACTTGTCAAAAAAAAGCGTTGTAAGAATAGCTTCTTCACGTCTTTAATTTTCATTCAAAGTTTTAAAATCTTTTTCAGTCCAGTCCGAAAAAATACCCTTCCTCACGTTCTGATGAACCTGGATACTAACCGGAAAGAAATTTGAAACCTTGTCTGCAAAGGTTTTAACAGTTATTTAAATTTAGTTGTAGTCTTAAGATGTCATTTTGGAAACTTCACAACGGAATTGTATAACGGAAGGCTCTTTAAGTGTAAGGACAGTGTTGTAACGTCGTTTTTATTAACGTTCTGCACGTCCTTGCACTTTAATGGTCCTTCTTATGAACTGCGGCTGTGAAACGGTTTTACGGTTTTCTGTTGTTGTGCGCAAACAACGGTATCTGTTATTCTGTGCAGAAGTAAGTTTTATCATTAGTTTCGAATGGTATTGTAGGAATAACATGGGTTTCGTTCGATTTGGCGAAATAGCTTTTAATAAATAGGGTACAGGTAAACGTTCGTTTTATTGAATCCACTAATCTACTAATGAACCAATGTGTTTCTTTACCTTAAATATTTATTTATGTTTAAGCGGATTTATTAGTTTCGAAACCTGAACTAGTCAAACAGTTTGAAATTTAAAATATCGTTTGATTAGTGGATGCAAGTTTTTTTATAAATTTAACTTTTAATTGATAATCGCACTCGCATAAAATTTGTAATTTGGTAAAAATGTCCGTTGGTTATTTAGAGTCTATAAGATCGCTGTGTGTAGGTATAATTCAATTTAATCTTTGAAGTAGGATATTATAGTACCTGCAATGTTTAACATCCGACCATTATTAATATAATTTCTGAACGTTTGAAATTACGCATTCCGTATCAAGAGCTACAATAAAGTGTACCTATAGCGTTTGACAATTTTAAGTTATAATATTTTGTTTCGAAACTAAACGATTCTAGCAATTTATGTTTACATTTAATTGTTAAACAGATTTAATTTTCCATTATTGAAAGTGTTAGCCATACATTAGAAATGTTTGTAAAAGGTAATGTAGTTTTGTACAGTTTACAAAGTTTCGTTAGCTTTCATTACAGAGTTTATAATGAATTTTTGATTGTAATAAGTCATTCCTATTGTAATATTTAAGCGTTTTGCATGCCCAAAAACCAAAAACAAAACGAGTAGGAAAAATCGCGTTGAAACCAGTAAAGATTAATGTCAACAAGTGCAGCTTTTTTAAAATGTTCTGTACTCATCTAAATAATTCCGTGATGGTTAAAAGAGAGTGATTACTAAAATGCAATTGATATTTGAAAATGTTTAGCTGAATGGATTCAATCGGTATGTTCAAAGGGTATCTACCTGTATAGAAGAACTAATTAAGTTATAACAATTAGTATGAAACCGCCTGTTTGTATAAGTCATTTTAAAATTTTTTCCGGATACTCTTAAGCCGAAACAATATAGCGTACAGTACTTTTTTTTGGTTTAACGTCCGACTTTTTTGCAAATATCTGCTAATGCAGACGGTGAAGGATGAAATGAATTTTTTGTAACGTATGAAAAAATGCCATGCCCGAGTGGGATTCGAACCCAAGACCGCGTGATGAGAGGCGAGCACGTTACCAACATCGCCAACGCGGCCGGCAGCGTACAGTACGCAGTAGCATGACACAATTGGGACAGCGAATTATTTCCGCACCGAACCACTTTTAAATCTTCAATCGACCAAGATACCTTTCCCCACGCGTGCTCTTTCCATAGGATTCTATCTTTGTATTTATACTCTACATATATGTGTTAAGAGTTCTATGGTTCCTTCATGAAGGACTTAAATTCAAATGCTAAAATACTACAAGAGAAATGGCTTAGTCTAAGTAAATGGCTTTTACTTTCTGTCTAGGTTGAAGATTTTGGGTTTTAATTCTATGGAAAACTGTTAGGAGAAAACTATTTAAAATAAAAATATAGTAACGTTTTAATCATTTAGTTCAAAATAGAATTGTAAAACGGAAGGATCTTTAAGTGTAAGGATAGTCTTGTAACGTCGTTTTTATTAACGTTCAAAATGTCCTTACATTTTAATGTTCCTTTTTAAGAACTGCGACTGTGAAACTTTTCTACGCTTTTTTTATTGAAATGTTCCTACTTTAATACAAAAAGTAAATAAATGAAAAATCAAAGCCTTTAAAAGCGTTTGTGTAATGTTTGTTTAGTTTACGATAATACTTTTATGTTCATGGTGGAATGGGGAACAGAGCAACAATAAGCAAAAATAACATTTAACGCTGAGAAATTAACCGTAGTTTGGTGATTGTTTTTTTTATGAAGCTAAAGGAAATACATTTCGTGTTTTTATTAATTTATTTTATCAGTCGTTGCGTGCAGTTATTGGAAATCCCTTTTGTAATATTCGTTAAGTTTTTGTAACTTAACTAGACGGGTGTGTAACCTCCCTAGTTAATTGACTCTGTTTCACTCACTAACTCATTGTTCGAGCTCCTGTGGATTATTCATATAGGCAAAATTTATTTTTGTATAGTGCACATTGGCCATTAAATGTCGTTTGTTCTTACATTTAGATAAATTTAAGTGACAGTTTTTTAAAGGTATTTCGCCTATTTTTAGTAAGATTGCTCGTGCTTGTAAGAATAATTTACGAGAATCACTGGATATTTTTGCATATTGTTGTAGGGGCGTTGGGTGTCTGTTCCTAAAATAAAATGGAAAATTGAATGGTTTAACGGAAAAACGTTGCAAGTAACAAAATCAAATTTTCACAAAAAGTGAAAAATACCATTTGATGCTCAGCTCAATAACGATTTTTCACTATGTGACGATTTTATTTCAAGAATTTCCGAGATTTTAGTTATAATTCTACCCGTTAGAATTCACCATCGTTATCAAGCAGAGAATTTATGGAACGCGTTCCACTGAAACCTCACTTATGTAATTTTTGTCATTTGCAACGTTTTTCAGTTTATCCTCAATTATTCACACGTTTACTTATGTTAGTTAATTTAAAATTTTAATTAGTTGTGTAAAATTTATTCATGTAGTCTATTGTTAATCTAGAACTCGATGTTGAATTTTATTAGTCTTATTTCTGTAAAGAGGCCATCCATTCATTTCGAAAATAGCACATCTCTATTTCCACTTACTGTCTGCAATTCTTTCTCTCTAATGCAATTTAAATTTCTGTGCTCTCTCGTAGGCTTACATACTTTAAACCCTTCGTAGAAAATGCATCAGTGTATCTTTTACTTTTCGTTTGTTTGTTACTGAAAGAACATAAGTTCTTCTGCTTTTAAGAGTGTTGGAAATTACCTCATAACATATCATCAAAGTATATCTGTATCGTTGTGCAGTTGCAATCATTCCGCATTTGTTTCTGAAACGATGTTTGGTTTTGTCTACTATGTAGGTCTGACGATGTATTCTTGTCTCTGAACTTCTTGTTAGCCATATGTTTTATCTAAAATTGAGTAGAGATATTAGAGTCACGAGAATGGTTTTTGCGTATGGATGTGCTTTGAGGAAGGGAAGTGAAGTGCTGCCAACCTCAACAGTCAGACAATACTCGTACATTTCACTAACGTGCTGTTTCTACATACATTTTTTAAGCTGTGGTTTATTCCGAGAAAATTTTTTCTTCACCAACTTTTTAAAAAATGGATGTGACCTATAATATTGCCTACACCCTAATGAAATGACTAGAAATGTTTCATTTACTGTAGTTACCAGCTACCTTATACCATTCCTTAATACCGCAGTCACCGGCATCTTCACTATCAGTTTCTCTAGTATCACCTAACCAGTCTCTATTTTTTCCACTTGTCCAAAAAAAGCGTTGTAAGAATAGCTTCTTCACGTCTTTAATTTTCATTCAAAGTTTCAAAATCTTTTTCAGTCCAGTCCGAAGAAATACCCTTCCTCACGTTCTGATGAACCTGGATACTAACCGGAAAGAAATTTGAAACCTTGTCTGCAAAGGTTTTTACAATTATTTAAATTTAGTTGTAGTCTTAAGATGTCATTTTGAAAACTTCACAACGGAATTGTATAACGGAAGGCTCTTTAAGTGTAAGGACAGTGTTGCAACGTCGTTTTTATTAACGTTCTGCACGTCCTTGCACTTTAATGGTCCTTCTTATGAACTGCGGCTGTGAAACGGTTTTACGGTTTTGTGTTGTTGTGCGCAATCAACGGTATCTGTTACTCTGTGCAGAAGTACGCTTAATCATTAGTTTCGAATGGAATTGTAGGTATGACATGGGTTTCGTTCGATTTGGCGAAATAGCTTTTAATAAATAGAGTACTAGTAAACGTTCGTTTTGTCGAATCCATTCATTGTTTTTTATTCAACTAATGTACCTATGTGTTTCTTTACCTTATAATAATATGAGTTATGTTTAAGCGAATCTGTTAGTTTCGAAACCTGAACTAATCAAACAGTTTCAAATTGAATATATACTTTAATAAGTGGATGTTAAATTTTTTACGAACTGAAGTTTTAGTTTATTATTGCACTCGCATAAAATTTTTAATCTCGTAATCATGTCCATTGATTATTTACAATCTATAAAATCGTCGTGTAAACTTATAATTCAAATTTAATTAAAAAATTAAATTAAAATTATTTTAAATTTACTTGCAATGGTTAACATCCGATTATTATTACAATAATTTGTGAACGTCTGAAATTACGCGTTCCGTATCAAGAGCTAAAATAAAGTGTACCTACAGCGTTTGACAATCTTAAGTTACAATATTTTGTTTCGAAACTAAACGATTCTAGCCATTTATGTTCACATTTAGTTGTTAAACAGATTTAATTTTCCATTACTGGAATTGTTACTAACCATAGGTTTATATTAGAAAATTTTGTAAAAAGTAATTTGGTTTTGTACAGTTTACAAAGTTTTGTTGGTTTTCTTTACTGAGAAATAATGAAAATGAAAATAATGAAATATTGAAAATGAGGATAAATGAATTTTTGTTTATAATAAGTCATTCCTATTGTAATATTTAAGCGTTTTGCATGCCCAAAAACAATAACAAAACGAGTAGGAAAACGTCGCGTTTAAACCAGTAAAGATTAATTTCAGTAAGTGCAGCTTTTTAAAAATGTTCTGTATTCATCTAATTAATTCCGTGATGGTTAAAAGAGGAAGAGAGTGATAAATAAAATGCAATTGATATTTGAAAATGTTTAGCTGAATGGATTCAATTTTTATTTTCAAAGGGTATCTATCTCTACAGGCAAAATAATTTACTTATAGTAATTAGCACGGAACCACCTGTTTGTATTTGACATTTTGGAAATTTTATTCGGATACTCTAAGCCGAAATCATATAGCGGACAGTACGCAGTAGCATGACACTAGTGCGACAGCTTCTTATTTCCGCACCGAACCACTTTTAAATTCTCAATCAACCAGATACCTTTCCGCACGCGTGTTCTTTCATGAAGGACTTTAATTCAAATGCTAAAATACTACAAGAGGAATGGCTTACTCTAATTAAATGATACTCTTTCTTTACGTTGACGTCTCGGGTTTTTATTCTTTGAAAAACTGTTGGGAGAAAAATATTTAAAATAAACAGCATATCGTAAAGTTTCAATCATTCAATGAAGAGAATTGAGAACCAGAAGGATCCTTAAGTGTAAGGACGTTGAGATGACGGGTTTCCAACGTTACTTACGCCCTTACACTTTAATGGCCCTTCTTATGAACTGCGCCTGAGAAACATATACGTACCTACAGTATTTCATTTCTACGTATGAATCGTCTTCTTTACAACCGCTTTCACCGGCGTGTTCTCTATCAGTTATATCCTATCCGTTTATATTATTATTATTATTATTATTACCTATCCGTTTTATATTTTTACCAAGTGTCAAAGAAAGCGGTTGATGAATAGCTTCTTTACGTCCTTAATTTCCTTCAAGGATTCATAAGCTTTTTAAGTCCAGTCCGAAAAAAACACCCTTCCTCACGTTCAGATGCACCTGGATACGTACCGAAAAGAAATTTTAAAGCTTGTCTGCAAAGTTATTTACAATTATTTAAAATTAGCCCTAGTGTTAAGATGTCATTTTGAAAACTTTACAACGGAATTGTATAACGGACGGCTCTTTAAGTGTAAGGACAACTTTTAACGTCTTTTTTTATAAACGTTATATGTGCCCTTACTCTTTAATGATCTTTCTTATGAAATGCGACGGAGAAATACTTTTACTTATCTATGTGGTTGTGTACGATTTTTAATATCTACTTGAAGAAGTTATATTTCAAGGTGCCATTGTGAAAATTTTCTTTTTATGGTAGACAATCGTTCAAAGAGCTTTAAAATTTGAGTACTTTTTACTATCAAAACTGAACGGAATTGTCAAAAGGCAGCTCGATATGTATCAATTTTTTTTTGTTTATGTGATTTTGTATTTTTCTGTTGATAAACTTTCATATTTACTTCAGAATATATTTTTATGATTCAACTATGTAAGTTGTAACCTTGATGTTTTGTAATTAGTCCGTACTGATGTACTTTATATAGTATTGTTTTACGCAGTTAGTTAAGAACAGAATTGTTAAACAACGGAAAGAGCTTTAAGTGTAAGGACGCTGAAACTACGTTGTTTCAAACGTAATTCACGCCCTTACACTTTAATGGTCCTTCTTATGAACTACGTCTGAATCGTTTCTACGGTTTTTCATTGATAATTTCCTTCTTTTATACAAAAAGTAAGTTAATTAAGAATTGAAGCTTTAACAAGCGTTTGTGTAATGTTTGTTTAGTATATAAATAACGAGAATAATATTCAGTTCATGGTGGAATGGGGAACAGAGCAACAATAAGCAAAAATAACGTTTAACGCTGAGAAATAAACCGCAGTTTGGTGCTTAGTGTTTTAATATAGTTAAAGAAAATACATATTGTGTTTTTACTACTTATTTTATCGGTCGTTGCGCGGATTATTGAAAATGCCTTTTGTAATAGGGCTATTCGTTAAATTTTTGTAAGTTATCTAGGCGGGTGTGTAACCAACCTACAGTTCAGCCGTTCTTAGTTTGCTCGTACTGTCAATAAACAAAAGCCACCTACTACAGGGTGCACGCTAGAGTCTGCGACTTTACGGATGTCGTATTCCTATTAAGTTAACTATTTTTTACATTATAAGTTCTTAAAGTGCTAAAAACATCAGTCACAATATGATTTAGGCCTAACAATTTCATTTAGAAAAACACTTTTAAAAGTATTTTGTATTAAATACTTTTGAAAGTATTTTGTTGTTATTTTTTAATCAGCGTGTACACATTTTGATATAATGCGCATGCTCAGTGACGTCATTATTTGTTTACATTAGGAGCAAACTAAGAGAGGCTGGACTACAGTTAATTGACTCTGATTGCCGCTGGGTCACTCACTAACTCATTGTTCGAGCTTCTGTGGAGTATTCATATAGGCAATATTTATTTTTACAAATTGCATTATGGGCATTAAATGTCGTTTGTTATTATATTTAGATAGATTTAAGTGACAGTTTTTTAAAGGTCTTTCGCCCATTTTTAATAAGATTGCTCATATTTGTAAGTATAATTTACGAGAATCACTGGATACTTTTGCTAATTGTTGGAGGGGCGTTGGGTGTCTGTTCCTAACATAAAATGAAAAATTGCATGATTCAACGGAAACGTTGCAATAAACAAAAACAATTTTTTACAAAAAGTGAAAGATACCATTTGATGCTTAGCTGTAGGCCTATAACGATTTTTCACCATATGATGATTTTGTTTTAAGAATTTCTGAGATTTTAGTTACAATTTTACCCGTTATAATTTAGTACTATCTTGATCAAATAGAGGATTTATAGAACGTATTTCACTGAAAACTCACTTTTGTAAATTTTGTCACTTGCAACGTTATTCTGTTGAGCCATTCAATTATTTACTCTTTTACTTATGTTAGTTCATTTTAAATTTTAATTATTTGTATAAAATGTGTTCATGTAGTCTATTGTTAACCTAGAACTTGATGTTGAATTCTATTAGTCTTCTTTCTGTAAAGAGGACATCCATTGATTTCGAAAATAGCACATTCATTTTCTTTTACTGTCTGCAATTCTATCTGTCTACTGCAATTTAAAATTCTGTGCTCTTTCGTAGGCCTACATAGGCCTACTTTGACCCTTCGTAGAAAATGCATCAGTGAATCTTGTATTTTTCGTTTTTTTGTTACTGAAAGAGCAAAAGTTTATTTGCTTTTACGAGTGTTAGAAATGCCAATACCTCATAACATCTCATCAGAGTCTTTCTGTATCCTTGAGCAGTTTCAGTCATTCTGCATTTGTTTCGGAAACGATGTTTGGTTTTGTCTACTATGTAGGTCCGACGATGAAAGGTATTCTTGTCCCTGAACTTCGTGTTAACCATATGTTTTATCAAAAATTGGGTATAGATACTGAAGTCACGAGTTTGCCTTTTGCGTATGTATGGACAAAGCAGATTAAAATTAGCTAAATTTCGGTGTATAGTACGTTAAAATTGAACAAGCGGTTTTGAATAAATAAGGCTCCAAACTCGGGTATCTATAATAAAGAAATCGACAGTAGTAGGCCTAATACGAACGACATATCAGTGACAGTAGAATAGTAGAGAATCGACAGTAGTAATAGGCTGCAAACGATATAGGCTATCAGTGACCTAGTAAATACATAGTAACTTAGGCCTACTAATTAAACTACCAACATGTTTATTAAAATACTTGGCTGTAGAAATATGTAAATCGAAACAATTTACGATAAAACTCGATCATTGCATCGAATATAAAGCAATCATTTTTGTAAAATAATTAACCAAGTTTTCTTGTTAAATAGCCTACTTTAATGTAAGGAAGAAATTATGTTTTATTTCAACATAAATAATACTTGCTTGCATAGTCTATTAGTGTTGGGGAAAGGCATTAAACTTGTTTAATGTAGGTGCCCCGCTGGTTGCTGGGCGAGGGGGTCTGATGACAAGGAGAGCAAACGGAATAACGGGGGGTGTGGCCGGCGTACGTTAGTTCTGCATTATGTAGAGTAGTGGGGATGTAGGACACGGCTGCATGCGCACGCAACAAGCAAGCAACTAGCCCTCTCTTTCTGCCGTCACGCGTCTAAAATATTTTCTTCTTCCTCTCTTGTACGCTACATTCACTTTGCTATAAAAGGCAAGATAAACTAGCATCATGCAGAAAGTGTTGGGTGAGGGAATAACAAAGATAGCCTAATTTTTTAAGTGCGTATATTGACCATAAAAATAATTCAGGAATAGCGGAAGTTGTGTAAAGGTAGCTATTAGGCTACTACCGGCAAACACTTGAAATTATAAACTTAAATTGAATTTAGAGATCTTTCCGATCGCTGTTAATGCGTTCCTGATATAAGCCTACTTATTAATGATCTGTTTTTAGGTCATTTTAAAGGCTCCATAGCTGCTTTTGCAGATAACACAGCTCTCTCATATGGAGCAGAAAACTTGGATATTTTGTACAACCATATGCAACACGATCTTCAGCTATTAGCACTGTGGTTTCGTTTTAATAAGTTAAATTTAAATCTAGAAAAAACTGTTAACCTCAATTTTAGTCTTTCACGGTCTTTCGTTTTTGATCAACCACTGTAATAGGGTATCATGAAGTGGAATGTTCTTCTAATATGTGTAATTGTGGGTTAATAAAATAATCAAATAAGGTAATATCTTGGACTTCTAGTTGAGGATGATCTTCTGTGGAAAGCGCGATGTTTTAAATCTCAAAAAATACTTACGTCTTCTACATAGGTTTCATCATTTATAGTATGTTATATGTGTCCCAGATCTTTGTTAAAACAAATTTATTTTGCTCTTGTACACTCACGGTTGTCGTATGGAATTGCATGTTGGGGTAGTACATACATTACTTACATTAAATCTGTGATTAATCTACAAAAATCTTTTCTATACACTATTAACGGTTACAAAAACAGGGATCGTAATAGCCTATTTCAGGAATTTGCAGTCCTTCCTTTAAGGAATTTATTTGTTTTCAAGGTACTGATACATTTCTTTTGGACTTGTGGTAACCGTGAAGTAATAATTGATCCCAATAAAACCAATTACGGTACTAGGAACGCTGGAAGAATTAAGACTAGAAAATCTTTACGTTAAGTTACATTTTTCAGAAGTCAATTCTCTATCTTGAGAGGCGATTCGTTAACGTACTTCCACCCCATATTCACAGTATTATGTCACCACATCTATTAAAACATAAACTAAAATACCATATACTATCGATCTACGAGCAAGAACTTGAGAAACTTTTTCAGATCTTAAAATAACTATTCTTATTAGTTTTTACTTTTCTCTTTGCGATAGTTTAACAGTTTCTTTATGCTCATATTGACAAATATTGATATAATATGCTCATATTGAATTAATTTCCCATAAAGTTAAAATATTTACATTGTGTTAGTAAAAATATATTATTGTAAAGTAGTTATACATAGTTATAAAATAAATGTTATATAATATAGGCTATATATTTTTTCTCTATTACAAAATATAAAAATATAATCTTAAAGTATTTTTTTTTTAATTTCTATTGTTATTAAAATAAAAATATTATAATATTGATATTTTATGTAAAATGTAATTGATTTTATCATTTATTTTATGGGTTTTTTGTTTTTTTAAATTCTGTTTAACGCAATGATTGTAACCTATTTAACTTGGTAATTTTATATTAGTTATAAGTATTTAAGTGATTTAATTTTTTTGTTCTGTATACTCCTATGCGCGGACAGAACTCTTTGTGAAGAAGAGTTTTTGCGTAGGCCTATACGTAGTATATTTAGTTTAAAATATTGTACATAGCTTAGTATAGTAATGAATTGTAATTTTAATGTAGCTATATTTTACTAACTAAATAAATAACTAGATTAAATAAAAATAAATAGATTCCTGATTTATGTTTATATGAAATCTTTTCATTATTTTGATGAAATGCATCTCAGAACTGTATGGGGTTATTCGTGGGACACCCTGTATAGGCCTAATTTATATCTTCAGCAAACAAAATAAATACGCTAAAATAAACTTCTCATAAAACTAAAAGACAAAAAATATGTGGTAAAATCGAAAGATAAATCATTAATCGGTGATAGAAATGGAAGGGGAATGAGTATATACAGTCATGTAAATGAATAAATTATTATTGTAGGCCTACTTTGTATCCCGCCTATGTTAAATTTGCTATTTTTAGGTACATTTTTCATAGGATTGGTGAAAGTTACGAAAATGAAACGTTACACACTTATAGTTGTAGGGTGGTTTTAGCTACTAACATTTTTTCAATTTAATCTGTTGGACCATAAAGTTTTTAAAAGAATAACGAATAACATAAAATGTATTTTTTTTCTACGTTTCCTGCATATTACTATTTTTTGAGCACCTGGGGAAGTAAAATCAATGTCTATGAATGTGCATGTACATGATAATTAACCGGTAAAATTTTCAGCCTGCTAGGTTAAATTGTTTCTAAGAAAAACGTACCTAAGTGTTATAAATCTAAATTTACGAGAAAAGGCACAAATGAGAAACAAAATGTACTCAAACAAGTTTAATTTCCCATCCACGGTTGGTTAGAAAGCTGTACCAATAGCGGAGAATATTAAAAAGTGAAGCAGTTATTTTAAAAGAAAACTAAATTCTTTTTGGACTAAAACGAGCAATATAAAAATATGAAAAATATTTTTTCATAAGATAAATAAACCGAAAATGAAAATTTCCAGTCAAAACCATCATACAGACTCCCCTTAAAGAAAGACGTGACGCATGTACGCATTCTTTGTTTATGTCTGGACGGGACTGCGCAACAAGATACGAATTTATTTTTATTTAACATAAAGTTTATTAATTAGTAATAATTACTAATTAATAAACTACTAATTATTAGTAGTTTATGTAATATTTTGTATTAATTTAGGTATACATATTTAAAAATTCTGGTGTGAAACATTCACACAACTTTCTCTTGCCAATACAAATAATTAATAATAAACCTAACATTATTAATAAAATATTAGAAATAAACAAAACTAACCTCAAAAACATAACCTTATTTTAATCATGAGTGAATGACGCAAAATGAAAATCAAACTCAATTTGGCTTAAAAAAACGGAAAATCACACTTTTACGCTAAACTAGGCTCTGTAGAGAAACATTTTTTAAATAAAAGTTGTAGATCTCTTAATGTTATATAAATTTTATTATATACACTTTTGTCGTAAAGTGCATACTAAGGCCGAAATCTTAAAAAAATCGATTTTTCACACGTTTTTGTGAGAAAAAACAGAAAATCGCTAATTACCGCTAAACTAAGCGTTATACAAAAAAATGCTAGCAATAAAAGTTGTAGGTTTTCAAATTCTCTACAACTTTTATTATGTACATTTTTGCTCTAAAATTAATATTAAAGCCGTAATCTTAAAAAAAAACACTTTTTTTACGTAAAAACACCCTTACCAAGAATTTCAGCAAACATGGCGCCTACCCTATCTTTTAGAGAATAAAAAATTGAATAAACCAGGCGATTTTTAAAAAAATCGTAGGACCAGTTTTTGAGAAAATTGCAAAAAAGTGAAAAATTATACGAATAAACTACTACTTCCGGTTGACCGATTTTGATGAAAATGTTCGTGTCGGGTCCGGTAGTGGTATGTAACTTAAGTTTCAAGTTCGTACGATGTTCCGTTCTTGAGATATTTTGTACACACACACACACACATACACACACACACACATACACACACACACACAGACCAATCGCTAAAAACATGTTTTTTTGGGTTCAGGGGGTCTGAAAACGTATAGATCCGGTGAAAATTCGATTTCGAAAAATCGACATGAAAACAATACTTTCCTTCCTATATAACTTATTCATATAGGCAAGAGAAAGTAAAAAAATAATAGGCCTACGTTTTCCTCACCTGCATGTATTCTTTTAATACTTCCACTACAGCTTTTATACTTCCGTCACTATAACGTTTATTGATTGTTTAGAAATTTTAAACAGATTGCAAACTTACAAACGAATCGCCAGTTGCTAAAGACCGAATTGTTAAGGCTATTCTCCACCTGGTATTCTATTTTTTAACTTTTGGACCAATTAAATTTAATAGAAACTCAAAATCTGTTGGTGACATTCAAGTAAAATTTTTGTAGAGACCGCTAACCGTTTCAAACTTTACATCTAAAAGTACTGGTTTCCTCTAATCATTTTTTACTTTCTCTTGCCTATATAAATATATAGGAAGGAAAGTATTGTTTTCATGTCGATTTTTCGAAATTGAGTTTTCACCGGATCTATACGTTTTCAGACCCCCTGAACCCAAAAAACATGTTTTTAGCGATTGGTCTGTGTGTGCGTGTGTGTGTGTGTGTGTGTGCGTGTGTGTGTGTGTGTGTGAACAGAATATCTCAAGAACGGAACATCCTACGAACTTGAAACTTAAGTTACCACTACCGGACCCGACACGAACATTTTCATCAAAATCGGTCAACCGGAAGTATAAATTGTGTAATTACCGGTAACCGGAAGTAAATAATGTGTAATTTTTCACTTTTTTGCGATTTTCTCAAAAACTGGTCCTACGATTTTTTTTAAAATCGCCTCATTTACTCAATTTTTTATTCTCTACAAGATAGGGTAGGCGCCATGTTTGCTGAAATTCTTGGTGAGGCGGTTTTCACGTAAAAAAGTGTTTTTTTTAAGATTACGGCTTAAATATGTATTATAACGAAAAAATTTACAAAATAAACAATGTAGAGAATTTAAAATTCTACAACTTTTATTTCCAAAATTTTTTTTTGTATAACGCTTAGTTTTGCGGTAATTAGCGATTTTCTGTTTTTTCTCACGAAAACGTGTGAAAAATCGATTTTTTAAAGATTGCGGCCTTAGTATTCATTTTATGATAAAAGTGTTAATAATCAAATTTATAGAAAATTAAAAGATCTACAACTTTTATTCAGAGCATTTTTCTCTACAGAGCCTAGTTTGGCGCAAAAGAGTGATTTCCCGTATTTTTAAGCCAAACTGAGGTTGATTTTCATTTTGCGTTTTTCACTCATGATTAAAATAAGGTTATGTTTTTTGAGGTTAGTTTTTTGTTTATTTTTAATGTGTTATTACTAATGTTAGGTTATATTGTTTAAATTATTTTCATTGGCAGGAGAAAGTTGTGTGAGTGTTTCACACCAGATTTTTTTATTATACAACTAGGTATGCCACTATCGTCTTTGACGTTTCTTCTTTTTAACTAAATAATCCTTGACTAAATAGAGTGCTGCAGCAACATCACTATCATTTCTCTCCTGTAAACTATAGGATACGTAGACGCCTGTACAGATTCTCAACAAGAACTGATGGACGGAAAAGAGATTGTTACGAACATTTGTTTAGCATCCCTGTCCTGTTTCGATATTCGTCACGCGACAGTTACGATACAATGTTACATATCTTGATGCAGCTTTAAAAAAGAGTTTAAGTATTCATTTATTAACATTTCGTTTAAAAAAAAAACAGGTAAACCCGTTACGATATTTATAAGCTTTCATTAAAATTTTTTTCTTTCCGGTCATGAGTTGTCACACCCTGAATTTATTTTTCACAATTAAATTTTAATGAAAAAAATTGGTATTCAATGGCAACGCTGTATTAGAAGGGAGTTTGTTTTACCGGATCGTGATAGTTTGTTTACATCGAGACTATTATGGGCCAGCAAAGTGTGTGTTATTTTTAACGGTTTAGTATCGTCAAAATTGATGTAAAAGTCGTCTCCACAATGGATTTTCATCGAAATTTATTGATCTTGGATGGGATAAAGTCCTGGCAAATCACTTCTTACCAATATGGCTTTAATTTTATGATTGTTAAGTTGTGATTTGTCGTGACTAATTTCCAGATCTACAGGATAACTAGGAAATGGGCAATAGCGAATGTTATTAAAAAAAAACATATTTACAAACTCACGTGATGTACAAGTTTTCTGGTCCAATGATAATCATCGGAACTCTTACCACTTCGATATAAATAAGTAGTTGCACATCACTTTTCCCTACATAGGTTGGGTCTTTTCCGTTTTCTGTATGCCAGTGTCAAATCTGAATACCCTGATGGGTTGCACACGTGTTCATTTCTCCCACTTCCTGCCTAACTGAATACTCTGCTAAGACAGACAACTCACGTCCGCGTACACACGTCCTTCCCAGTTCCAGTATAATTATATTATAGTACTATGTTACACTTTTTCTGCCCATAATAAACAGGTGGAGTGTCAGATTATTTGCATTCAATCTGTTCGTTGCAGGGCTAAAATAAATAGTTCTGTTTCTTATCACATGGTCAGCCAATTAAATGACTGAATCATTTAAGAACAGAAGAGGTAGAGGTGTAAAAGACACTAATCAGAGATATCTCCTCTGAAAGTAATGAATTTCATTATACAGCCAGACCCTGTGGTGAATGAAGTGAAGGTGTCATTTGCAGAGTGGAAAATATGTGCTTTTCAGAGGGCCCGGCATGCTGATAAGCATACTTTTCCACTCAGTGAGAAAGGCAAAGGTAAACCACCTCACTCCTCGTTTTACTTAGTAAAACCTCTAGAGCTTCAAACCAGCCTTTCGGCTGATGACCTACGCAACAACAACATGTTACACTTTGTTGTTTTATTTCATATTTTGATTGTTTTATTTTGCTATTACTACATTACTATTAAGTTATATTTTTAAATATTTACACTGAGAAGCGAAAGTCGTGTAAGTGTTGCACACAAACTTCTTTAGTTGTCACATCTTCTGGGATTATGTATTAATCACTTTTCCTGAAGAAACTCTTCAGCATCTTCCTACGTCCAAATATTATCAGGATAAATATTACTAATATTTACTGGGTAAATATTAAGTCAGATTGGCGCGTTAGATTCAGGAATAGGAGAGTTGTGCAACCCTTCAGGGAATTCAGATTTCATAGTGGCATACACAAAACGAAGATGACCCAATAGCTTTATTTTTAACACTCCGGAGAAGTGATGTGTACTGACTTTTCTGGCGTTAAACTGGACAACTCGGACATCAGCAATATGAGATTACCGCCGCGCCGTTTACTCAAATAACAACATTTGTTAGTTTTTAACTCAAAATTTGTATAAATATTGTAGTAATAATCGATGGTATGTGTACAGAGCGTTCAACAATGATAAAAAAATACTTGAGCAATTATTTATGCTGGTTAACAAGTTTATGGTACAAAACAAGTAAATATGTAGGGATATTAAGTTATTTATCGATATTTATTGACCTTTTGTTTGTTATCCATTCAAAAGTTCTTACACTATGTTTTAATATTGTTTAGAATTTAAATTCAGTGAAATAGGAATTAATAAGACTGTAGGAAACATTCGGGGGCTACTGTGGGTTAGAAGTTGGGTTCGCTTTACAGGTGAGCATAAGCTTGTTTCATGTTGATGCTCTTGTTTACCTGTAGAGCAAATCTCATTTCTAACTGTCTACAATCGTCACGTGATATGCAAGTCTCATGGTCCGCGGAACATCATTTGAACTCCTACAACTTCGATATGAATAAGTCACTGCATATCACTTCTCCGTAATTAGCTAATATTTCAAATTCCGAAGAAGTGATGTGTATTGACTTTTCTGGCATTCTACTGGACAACTTGGAAATCAGCAATATTAGAGCAGCCGCCGGCGGCCGTAACTGAAGCATCAATATTTGTTAGTTTCTCATTTAAAATTTGTGAAATATTGTAGTAAGAATGGAATGTACGTGTATAAAATGCTAAACAATCATAAAATAAGCTTGAGCGATTATTTATGCTGGTTAACAAGTGTATGGATTAAAAACATATAAATATGTAGGAATATTATATTATTCATAGTTATTTAGATCTTTTATTTCTTATCCATTCATAAGTTGTTACACTATGTTTTAATTTTGTATATAATAATTAAATTTCAGTGAAATAGGAATTAATAAGACAGGAGGTGACATTCGGTGGCTACTGTGTGCTAGGAGTTGGATTTGCGTTACAGGTGAGCATAAGCTTGTTTTATGTTCACGCTCATGTTTACCTGTAGAGCGAATCTCATTTCTAACAGTCTACAATCGTCACGGGATGTGTAAGTCTCATGGTCCACGGAACATCATTTGAACTCCTGCAACTTCGATATGAATAAGTCATTGCATATCACTTCTCCGTAATTAGCTTTAATATTTAAAATTCCGGAGAAGTGATGTGTATTGACTTTTCTGGCGTTCTACTGGACAACTCGGACATCAGCAATATTAGAGCAACCATCGGCGGCCGTAACTGAAGTATCAATATTTGTTAGTTTTTCATTTAACATTTGTGAAATATTGTAGTAAGAATGGAATGTACGTGTATAGAATGCTAAACAATCATAAAAAAAATCTTGAGCAATTATTTATGGTGGTTAACAAGTGTATGGTTTAAAATCATATAAATATGTAGGAATATTAAGTTATTTATAGATATTTAGACCTTTTGTTTGTTATCTATTCATATTTTGGTACACTATGTTTCAATTTTGTGTATAATAAGTTTCAGTGAAATATGAATTAACACGTTGACTGCCGCACTAAATTTTATGACACTTACAGCGGGGCCATCGTACTTTTTTTATTATTCACATTTTTTCTTTTTGTTCTTATTTTACTTCATTTATTAATTAAAATAATAAGAACTATTTTTTTTTGTAAAATTAAGTTGCGACACAGTTTTGAGTCACATGGCCTGCTGGAATGATTTTACATTTCAGAGCCATGCGACCCATTTTTGCGGCACAATAAAAAAAGTAATAAACATAATTGTGTTTAGTTGCAAAGTATTTTAGACTATTGCTTTCAACCTTATGAAAAATAATAGCAACATTCTGGTACAGGATAACAAGGAAAATTACCTGTACACGAAATGTCCTATTATTTGAAAAATACCAACTATTTAAACAGTCTTAAGTGTATAATGTCACTCTCTGAAGCTGTAGCTTTTGAAACCACAAAACACGGTTAAAAATCAGTCATTAACTGTGACTCATTTTTGATGCACGTGGCCCATTTTTAAAGACAAGTGTGACACATATTTGGCTCACGTAGCAGTCAACGTGTTAATAAGACTAGGTGACATTCGGTGGCTACTGTGTGCTAGAAGTTGGGTCCGCTTTACGGGTGAGCATAAGCTTGTTTCATGTTGACGCTAATGTTTACCTGTGCAGCAAATCTTATTTCTAACTGTCTACAATCGCCGCGGGATGTGTAAGTCTCATGGTCCACGGAACATCATTAGAACACCTACATTTTTGATATGAATAAGTCGTTGCGTATCACTTCTCCTTAATTTGCTTCAATATTTAACATTAGGGACTAGTGATGTGCAGTGACTTTTCTGGCGTTCTACTGGACAACTCGGACATCAGCAATATGGGAGTAATTGCCGACGGCCGTAACTGGAGTATCAATATTTGTTAGTTTTTCATTTAAAATTTGTGAAATATTGTAGTAAGAATGGAATGTACGTGTATAGAACGCTAACCAATCATAAAATAAGCTTGAGCGATTATTTATGCTGGTTAACAAGTGTATGGATTAAAAACATAAATAGTCTATGTAGGAATATTAAATTATTCATAGTTATTTAGACCTTTTATTTCTTATCCATTCATAAGTTGTTACACTATGTTTTAATTTTGTATATAATAATTAAATTTCAGTGAAATAGGAATTAATAAGACAGGAGGTGACATTCGGTGGCTACTGTGTGCTAGGAGTTGGATTTGCGTTACAGGTGAGCATAATTTTGTTTTATGCTCACGCTCATGTTTACCTGTAGAGCAAATCTCATTTCTAACAGTCTACAATCGTCACGGGATGTGTAAGTCTCATGGTCCACGGAACATCATTTGAACTCCTGCAACTTCGATATGAATAAGTCGTTGCATTTCACTTCTCCGTAATTAGCTTTAATATTTAACATTACGGAGACGTGAAGTGTAGTGAGTTTTCTGGCGTTCTACTGGACAACTCGGACATCAGCAATATGGGGGTAATTGCCGACGGCCGTAACTGGAGTATCAATATTTGTTAAAACATCGTGTGGTAGTTTGTCGGCAACTTCTTGAACAAGCCAATGATGATGCAACATTCAGGTAAAGGATCATAACAGGAGATGAAAACTGGGTTTACGGCTACGGCATTGAGATAAAAGTGCAGTGTTCACAACGGGTTGACAAAAATTTCTCATTACAAAAATCGTCACTAGCACTTAAACACGTCGTACTAAAAACACAACAAAACGAAAAGTAAATGAGATATCAACAATCCAAAAACATAAGTGTAATAAAGAAAGAAGTAGAGAAGTGTGTCGCTAAATATCCCAGTTTTCGCGTAATTCAAAAAGTTCGGTTATTTTTTTAACAGACTTCGTACTTCCTGTGAACCATCGATATGAAAACAATACTTTCCTTCCTCGAACATTCGTGTCAACAAAGAAAAGGTAAAAAAAATCTGGTGTGAAACACTCACACAGCTTTCTCTTGCCAATGCATAATAATTTACAATAAACCTAACATCATTAATAAAACATTAGAAATAAACAAAAAAATAACTTTACTAATAAAACCTAATTTTAATCATGAGTAAAAGACGCAAAATGAAAATCGGACTCAGTTTGGCTTTAAAATACGGAAAATCACTCTTTCACGCTAAACTAGGCTCTGTAGAGAAAAATGCTATAAATAAAAGTTGTAGATCTCTTAATTTTCTATAAAATTAAATAATACACTTTTGTCGTAAAATGCATTCTAAGGCCGAAATCTTAAAAAAATCGATTTTTCACACGTGTTCGTGAGAAAAAATGAAAATCGCTAATTACTGCTAAACTAAGCGTTATGAAAAATAATGTTTGAAATAAAAGTTGTAGAATTTTTAATTCTCTACATTTTGTATTATATAAATTTTTGCGCTATAATACATATTAAAGCCGTAATCTTAAAAAAACACTTTTTTTACGTAAAAACAGCCTCACCAACAATTTTAGCAAACATGGCGCCTACTCTAACTTGTAGAGCATAAAAAATTCAGTAAACTAGGCGATTATTAAAAAAATCGTAGGACCAGTTTTTGAGAAAATTGCAAAAAAGTGAAAAATTACACGAATAAACTACTACTGCCGGTTGACCGATTTTGATGAAAATGTTCGTATTCAGATCCGTATATAAGAAACTACCTTTACTAGGATTTGAACCAGGAACCTTCGTCTCCGAAAATCAGCAGTTAAACAGCTGACTCGCGGCGACGACTTTACCTCTAGACCAACCCGGTGGGTCAATTAAATTTGTTTTAACAAAAATTAGGCCGACATATTTACATATTGTAATAGATACATTCGAAATGAATATGTACAATGTTTCAAACCCCTAACCTAACCTCAACTATTGAAGTATGAAATACGAGGTGTGTCTGGAAAGTAACTACGCCACCAGAACTGTGGCAGAACTCTGCCATTGTGTTCTGTGGGAGAACAGTTAAGTTCTGAACTGAACATTTCATAACAGTTCTGCCACTGAAGTGTTCTGTTCACAGAACAGTTCAGTGTTCATACAATGGCACTAGTTTCATTTATCCATTACCTTTCACTACTTGTTGTTGTTTAGGTCATCAGCCATTAAGCTGGTTTCAACGTGTAGATGTTTTACTAAGTAAAACGAGGAGTAAGGTGGTTTACAATTGCCTTCCTCACCGAATGAAAAAGTACGCTTTCAGCATGCCGGGCCCTCTGAAAAGTACATATATTCCACTCTGCAAATGACACCTTCACTTCATTCACCACATGGTCTGGCTGTAAAATGAAATTCATTACTTCCAGAGGAGATAACTCTGATTAGTGTCTTTTACACCTCGACCTCTTCTCTTCTTAAATAATTCAGTCATTTAATTGGCTGATTTAATGTGTTAAGAAACAGAACTATTTATTTTAGCCCTGCAACTAACAGATTGAGTGTAAAACATTTGAAACTCCACCTGTCTGTTATGGGCAGACCTTTCACATACGCCATAAAAATTGATTTCTCTTGTGTTTGTTTCTATTTCCTATGTTCATTGACAATGTTTAAAACAATTTTTACTTTCTCTTGCCTATATGAATAGAGAGGAAAGAAAGTACTGTTTTCATGTCGATTTTTCGAAATCGAGTTTTCACCGGATCTATACGTCTTCGGACCCCCTGAACCCAAAAAACATGTTTTTAGCGATTGGTGTGTGTGTGTGTGTGTGTGTGTGTGTGTGTGTGTGTGTGTGTGTGTGTATGTGTGTGTGGATACAAAATATCTCAAGAACGGAATATCGTACGAACTTAAAACTTAAGTTACATACCACTACCGGACCCGACACAAACATTTTCATCAAAATCGGTCAACCGAAAGTAGTAGTTTATTCGTATAATTTTTCACTTTTTTGCGATTTTCTCAAAAACTGGTCCTACAATTTTTTTAAAAATCGCCTGGTTTACTCAGTTTTTTATTCTCTACAAGATAGGGTAGGCGCCATATTTGCTTTAATTCTTGGTGAGGGTGTTTTTACGTAAAAAAAGTATTTTTTAAGATTACGGCTTTAATATGTATTATAACGCAAAAATGTATATATTAAAAATTGTAGAGAATTTAAAATTCAACATTTGTTGTTTCAAAAATTTTTTTGTATAACGCTTAGTTTAGCGGTAATTAGCGATTTTCAGTTTTTTACTCACGAAAACGTGTGAAAAATCGATTTTTTAAAGATTTAGGCCTTAATATGCATTTTACGACAAAACTGTACATAATTAAATTTATAGGAAATTAATAGATCTACAACTTTTATTTTAAAAATGTTTCTCTACAGAGCGTAGTTTAGCGTGAAAGAGTGATTTTCTGTCTTTTTAAGCCAAACCGAGGTTGATTTTCATTTTGCGTCTTCCAGTCATTGTTAAAATCAGGTTATATTTTTAGAGATTAGTTTTTTGTTTATTTCTACTGTTTTATTAATAATGTTAGGATTATTATTAATTATTAGCATTGGCAAGAGAACGTTGTGTGAGTGTTTCACACCAGATTTTTTTGTCTCTGTTTCCATATTAGCCACACGAATTAACTCACTTATTTGTTCATCTATTTACCAGCTAACAATTAACAATCTGAGCGTTTGTTTCTTTTGTTGGTGAAAAAAATGAAACGAACGCTTCATTATTTTCTTTGTGCAACGACCCAACGACCGTACTACTTGAGGACGGATAACAATTATGTAACATGTAGTTTACATTTTGTAACCACCTCACCCTCACTGCTTCCGTTCTTTCCAAAAATTATGCCAAAATGTTTCACTCTTGATGCAATCCCTGAGTGTTGCTTCTCTCAACGCTTCCAACTTCCAACTTCCAACTTCCTATGTCATATAACAAAGGATGGTAGAAGCACAAGAGTGATATCAAGAGTAGAATTGCTCAAGCTAGAAAAGCATTTCAAATGAAAAACACCTTACTGATTACAAACATTGATTTACAGGTTAGGAAAAATTTCTTAAAACATTATGTTTGGAGTGTAGCATTATACGGAAGTGAAACGTGGGTGATAGGGAATGTAGAAAAGAAGAGGATAGAAGCTTTTCAAATGTGGTGTTATAGGAAAATGTTAAAGATTAGGTAGATGGACAAAATAAGTAATTTAGAGGTTCTTAGGCGAGTGGATGAAAAAGGGAAGTACATGGAAGCATCTTACCAAAAGAAGGAATAGTCTAGTGGGGCATATCCTAGGACATCCCCAGGTATTGGGCTATTAATAATGGAGGGTAATATTGAGGGAGTAAATTGTAGAGGTAGGCAATGATTAGAATATATAAAGCAAATTACAAAAGATGTAGGGTGTTACAGGTATGTAGATATGAAACGACTTGCCCAAGATAGACAGGTTGGAGAACTGCATCAGACCAGTCGAGAGACTGATGACAAAAAAGAATCACAACCCAAGTACTGAAAATGTGAACCTGTTCCAACTCTCTCTTCTCCAGTTACTACCTATCCTATCTAAATATCATAGTAGTGATATTTATAGCGGCTACATTAATTAAAATTAACAAAATGCAGAAAAATAATATAATGAACGTACCACTTTATCGAAGACAGGACTATTACCATCGATGTCTTCGATGGTTACTTTAACAGTGCACACGTCATCTAACTGCGGCCGACCATTGTCAGTAGCTCTCACTGTTAAATAAACTTCTTTCTCTCTACTGGGTTCATCTCTATCAAACATCTGCAATTAAATTTTAATAAAATTCGATTAGAATGCAATAAAAAATATGGAATATGAAACGTAAATAATCTGGTGTGAAACACTAACACGACTTTCTCTTGCCAACGTAGATAATGAACCGTTCAACCGAATATGACAATATCTAAAAGGAATGTGTTTGAGAATTCTCGAGAAGGACCGAGATATAAAAGGTGTTAATGTAAATAATTAATAAAAATATAATGCACAATGGTTATGCATAGTATTCAGCCTATTGTTGGTCAGCCTATTGTTGTGCAGCTACCTAAAGGAGTCGAGTATTTATTTAGATCTATTTGGGCTCTTTTCGTAGCCATTCTGTTGTTGTTGTTTAGGTGATCAGTCTGGTTTGAACCTGTAGAGGTTTTAACTAAGTAAAACGAAGAGTATAGTGGTTTTACAATTGCCACAACTCACTCAGTGGAAAAGTATGCTTATCAGCATGCCGGGAAATTGTGTAAAACCTTGTATTTTTATTACTTTATCAAAAACCTCTGTCCTTCTCGTGACTTCCATAGCGACATCTACTTAAGGAGCACGTCCGTTTTGACGTGAGTCAGTCTTCTATTTGTCATCGACAAGTCCTGATCTGTCAGTAAGTAAGTGAGTTGTACTGTGTATGAATATGCCTACAATGAGATCCAGCGTTATTTGTAGACATTTAAAATCGTTGTTAATTTGTTAAGTAAGATTTAATTTACTTAATGTTATCAATTTTTTGTAAGTAATTTACAGTTGGTTAGGTTATCAGCCGAAAGGCTGGTTTGAACCTGTAGACGTTTTATTAAGTGAAACGAGTAGTGAGGTGGTTTACCTTCCTCATTGAGTGGAAAAGTACGCTTATCAACATGCCGAGCTTTCTGAAAACCACATATTTTCCACTCTCCAAATGACACCTTCACTTCATTCACCACAGAGTCCAACTGTGTAATGAAATTTATTACTTTCAGAGGAGATAACTCTGATTAGTGTCACAGTACACCTCTACCTCTTCTCTTCTTAAATGATTCAGTCACTTAATTGGCTGACCATGTGTAAGAAACAGAACTATTTATTTTAGCCCTGCAACGAACAGATTGAATGTAAATAGTTTGACACACCACCTGTCTGTTAATGGCAGGTAAGCAATTTAACTGTAGTATAATTGTAATTCATTTGTAGATTTAATTAACGTCATTAATTGTATTTTATAGTGGTTAATAAATATTTGTTTGTAATTTTAAATGATAGTTTTTAATTGCTTAATTAACCCAAATCCTAAAACGGACCAATGAGATAAGGTGTCACACTATATTTAACACGTTGATTGTCGCACTAAATTTTGTGACACTTACAACAGCAGGGCCATCGTACTTTTGTTTTATTTTTCACATTTTATTTTTTTTTCTTCTTTTTTTGTAAAATTAAGTTGTGACACACTTTTGGGTCACATGGCCAGCTGGAATGATTTTACATTTCACAGCCATGTGACCCATTTTTGCGTCACAATAAAAAAAGTAATAAACATAATTGGGTTTAGTTGCAAAGTATTCTAGATTATTTCTTTCAACAGAAATAAGTAAAAGAAATAATGAAATTACAAATAATAGCAACAATCTGGTACAGGACAATAACGAAAACTACCTGTATACGAAATATCCTATTATTTGAAAAATGCAAACTATTTAAACAGTCTTAGTGTATAATGTCACTCTCTGAAGCTGTGGCTTTTAAAACCACAAAACTATAAATAAAAATTACTCATGTACTGTGACTCATTTCTGATGCACATGGCCCATTTTTAAAGACAAGTGTGACACATATTTGGGTCACGTAGCAGTCAACGTGTTAGTCAATAGTAAATAATGCAAAATGAAAACCATAAGTTCATTTTAATCATGTCTAAAAGACGCAAAATGAAGATAAAACTCCGTAGAAGAACTTACAATATGGAAAATCAGTAATTACCTCTGAACTAGGCTGCGTACAGAGCATTGCTGTCAATAAAAGTTGTATATATTTTAATTTCCAATAACATTTATTATAAGGCCACAAACTTAAAAAATGGTAAAAAAGGTTTTGATAAAACAATCGAATATCCACTAATTACCGCTAAACTAAGCGTTGTACAGAAAAAAGGGTGAAATAAAGTTTTAGGTTTTTTAATGTTCTCTTACTTTAAGTATATGAGCTTTTGCCCTAGAATGCCTATTAATATACAGTGACAAAATCACAATTTGTCACGTTCGTATAGTAGTGTTTGCATGGTAGCCGACAAAATTATTTGTTAAGTTTGAGCAAGCTTGTATGTGACAACCCAATCTATTTTCTTGCTTCCTTTATATGGCTTTTTTTATTTCATACTGTAAAAAGCAGCTGTAAATATACTGCTGTTACATAAAATAATACCATAATCATTGCGAACCCGAAAGATCTCTAACAATTTTAAAATGTTTTTGGTAGGTGTTTTAATTCTGGAACGTATAATATTTCAGTAGACGTTATTCTGTAATATTCGGCTGTGCCGTTAACTGGGCGGTGACAATGGGCGGATCTTATGTAAAAATGTAAGTCGACGTCTTGCGCAGGTACAGTTCCAGACCAATCAGGAAGTCCATACTAACAAATGACGTAATACTGAATGAAACGATTTCATTGGTTTATATCGTATGACGTAGTGAATTACAATAAGCACTCTGATTGGACAATAATAACCAATCAAATTAATGCATAAGAAGACATCTGATTGGCTAGATTTAGAGATTTTTCTTTGGTTGAGAATACTAGACTCTGATTGGTCCGATATTTTATCTGCCTTTGACGTCACACGCGCGTCACCGTCAACTTAGGCCGCCTTACTCGCAAGACCTAAATAATTTGTCAACTGTACATCAGTGCTATTAGATTTTATTTATATATTTTCGCATGTGCATAGACACAAACAGTGCAGATAAAAAAAATCGTTAAGATCGGATATCTGTAATGTTTATTTTTTTGTTGATTTAGAATCCGATGGTTAACACATATTGTATAATTAAAATATACACATTCCGCGCCAACAGTGTAGAATTCCAATCATCAACTCATGCCTTAAAAAAACATTAGAAAATTAGTTTTGCCATAGCTCTATTATTATTATTGCTATAGTCAAAATTCAAGCTCATAAAATATAATAATTCTGAGAAATAAGACCGTACATATTAATAGATTACGCCTACGTTATTTAAAGAAGATGTTGGTTTGAACATTAAATTCAATAAACTATTATCAGATTATACTTTTTGAACAATTAGTAAGAATAAATTTGTACGTTCTTTCATAACGACGATGATACTATTCATTTTTTTCAAATCCAGTCTATCAATTAACTTAAAATTAGTTAAATAATGAGATGTGAAATTTTCGGCACAATAATTTTGGGTTTTTAGATCATTAGGCTAGAAGCTAGTTCAAATATTTACTTGTTATCTGAAATAATCAGAAAAAATAATTGGTTACATTTTTTGGTTTATAACCGTATCACTCAGTAGAAAAGTGTTTTCATGAGCATAAGAGGCTTTTTAAAAATCTTTTACTTTGCATCTTGCGAATGCGCTTTTGGTATTCACTGCAAGGTCTAACTGTATTATAATCTACTGTCGTTGGAAGAAGCTCATAACAGTTTTTCTTTCAGCGGTACCTTTTCTGTACTTAATAAGATTTAGTTTAAATTTAACTTCTCTAGTGAAAAAAACATAACCATAAATGTAGCCGTAGAAGTAGCAAATGACATTTTAAAAAATATTTAACCCATTCGTTCCCAACTTATTTTTTTCTGATTTTTTTACATTTTTTTTATGAAAGTTATTTGTTAACAATGTAATTAAACATAAGAATGCAATTTTTTTTCTTAATTTTTTCTTTAAGTGGTGATTAGGGCCTGTTCCAATAATGGAACAGCGGGCTTGAACGGGTACATGTTAAAAACAAAAATTTCTCTTTCATTTTAAATTTATTGAAACAAACAAGTTTATTTGAACTTATATACTAACTATATATAACACTATAATATATTTTGATTACAAATTTACGAAAGTACTGTTGTGCTGATAACATATACATACAAAAATGTTCAAAAAATTACAATGTTTTTTGGTTCAATTATTAATAAAATACAAAAATAAATACACACATTACAAGCAAACATTTTTAAAACACAATTTTTGTTCTAAGTTAGTAAAAATAAATGAATAAATAAAATACTTATTTTGCATGAAACATTTAAAAGCAGTTTGTATGAAGAGCAACGTCACATTTCATACACTTTTTCGGCGTATTTTTCTTACAAAGAGCGCAACGGCTTTGTTTTTCTTTTGGAACTACTACATGATCTATCCTATCAAAACGAACTTCTTCACTTACTCGTTTGTTGACTGCACGAACTAATCTAGGAGGCCGGCCAATGTTTGTTCGAACAGCATATTTTTGCAGATATGGAATGGTGATTTTCCTAGTGAAAGCCAATAAATCAAGAGATTCTTCTTTATATTTACTTGTTAACCGATATAATTGCCAAGCATTTGTGACAGATGCATTTAGTGGAAATGAAAATAATTGCCAGTACCATTTCTGCATTCTTATATGTATTCTCATTCCAGCGACATTCTGATCTAGGCGATCAACTCCTCCCATGTACGTATTATTATTAATAATGGCAGCAGGTTGGGGTATATCAATTTTTCTTTTATCTTTGAAGCTAAATCTTTTAACGTTTCCAAGCGGAGTAACTCCAGCTTCTGTAGATGCAATAGTAACTATACTACTATCGTTGTACCTGATTAGAGTAACTCCAGCTTCTGTGTCAGTCACTTGATCAAATGATCCTCGAGGTCTTTTTTGTAATATTTTTCCATCAATCAGGGGTGCTTTTGTCGTTCTGTTTGCTCGAATAGTTCCGGTACCATTATGACCCTCCTTTTTTAATTCCTCTAGTAATGGAATTGAAATAAAATAGTTGTCGAAATAGACATTGTACTTCGCAGTATCTGGCAATTTAGACAGCAAATCAAGCACAACAGAACCTCCAACACCCACGCCTAATTCAGGCCTAGTATTTCCTGTTTGTGCTCCTTGATATGGTTCACCTTGTATAAGGTAAACAAGACGTGTACAGCAACACCACACCTTATATCCAAATCTAATAGGTTTCCCGTGTAAATGTTGCTTTGTGGAATGCCTTCCAAAATAATTCATCCTACCATGTAGAAATTTTTAACATTTATTCTTCTTGTACATGCACATACCCTGGCATTTTGATTACTTCCTCAGATGCTCCTAAAATTAGTAATATGCTAAAATGCGTAGAAGAAATTCGTGAAAATTCTATGTTATTTGTTATTTTGTTTTTGATTTTATGGTCCAACCGATTAAATTGCAAAAATGCCAGTAGCCACAAAACCCCAACATCGATAAGTGTGTAAAGTTTAATTTTCTTATCTTTAACCAATCCTATGAAGAGTTTACCTAAAAATTGCAAATTTAACAGTGGCGGGATACAAAGTACGGTCTTACCTTAAGCCGTTTCCACACTTGAATATCACCGTGTAAATAAACCCTTAAAGTGTACGTTTTATTAACGACTATAAAATTATTAAAAAATAGTTATATATATAAGCGGTTAGCGCAACAAGGGCCTAGCTGCAGAAAACAAAATTTTTCAGGAGACACAAAAAACTGATTTCCATGGCAACAAAAGAATGTAAAAATTATTAAAAATATGATATGAATACAACATTGTAGTGCAAATTGATGCACTAACATACAATTTCAAAATAGTCATCACCAGATTTTTTATAACCATTTTTTGCAGCAGTTTTTAGGCCCTTGTTGCGGTCACCATGGGTCATACTGTCAAAATCATTGAAATACAGTGTTTGATACATAAAATAACAAACGTGTTTATTTATTTATGAGAAACTTACAAGTGGTACATTATTTTTAAGGTTATTACATACATATAATCATAAAAAAGTTAGTTGCGGAACCATTTATTGAATATTGTATTGAATAGTTTTTAGGCCCTTGTTGCGGTCACCATGGGTCATACTGTCAAAATCATTGAAATACAGTGTTTGATACATAAAATATTTTATTTATAAGAAACTTACATGTGGTACATTATTTTTAAGGTTATTACATACATATAATCATAAAAATATAATCATAAAAAATTCGTTTTAAAACTATTTCTGATCCACTGTCGTCACTTTCCATTGTAAATATTTAAGAAAGAACTCAATACTATGTACTTAACTTACAAAATTTATCAACCAATAATGAACAAACACTACACGCGATATTTGTTAAATCAAACATAACCTACTGTACTAATTACCAAACAGCTGATTCCAGGTTGTGAAATCAGTGATGGCAACAAGGGCCAAACTACAGAAGATGGGCCCTTGTTGCATTCAATCAATGAACGAATTAATTTTGAATGCTTGTAATTTCACTTAGAATACTATTTAAAGGCCCATAGTGCACTCAACACATGTGTTATAACGAACATAACACAATAAACAGATAAAACCGTTTTACGAAAAATTGGTAGATAGGCCCTTGTTGCGGTCACCGCTTCTATATATATATATATATATATATATATAGTCAAACATTTTAAATACTTAGGCGAGATCCTCGAACCTACAGGTGGAGAGAAGATTGCACTGAAAACTCGACTGCAGGAAATGAAGGGGGCATATGGCAGACGCATGACATATACAATAAGAAATGTATGTCCATTAAGGTGAAAATTAAGCACTACAGCTCAGTCATTAAACCAGCAGCATTACATGCAAGTGGGACCCTTACATTCCACAACAAAGGTGATATTGAAAACATACAGAAGGAAGAACGGAAGATCATAAGGAAAATTCTAGGTCCAAAATTAACAGAAGAAGGCTACAGGCTACACTCCAGAAAAACAATCGAGAAGATGTCTAACCTAGCGGCAGACATACGGAGAAGAAGGCTGCAATTCTATGGACACATCAGTAGACTCCCCCCAACACGATTCACTGACAAGATTCTTACTTACATACAAAAAGTTAAATCATTAACACCGTGGTTTACACAAGTGAAAATAGACTTGCATAAGGCACAAATAGACCCAACAGGTATTGAAGACTGAAATACATTCAGAAACAGAATAAACGAGTTGAATGTGATGTCAGAGAATGAGGTCCTTAGGAAGACAGTGACAAAGTGCACGGAAGAGAGGAAGCAAACACATGGGGAAAGAATGAGAGAAGTATGGAAAATGACAAAGAATTCCCAAAAATGAGTCGGAATGCTTTGCGCGATCCATCATGGTCCATACGCACATAATAATAATAATATATAAATATATTTTAATAATTTTTATAGAAGTTTAAGATAGGTTTTTCGGTTGCCTTGTAAATTGCTTTTAATGAATTTAAATTTATCAAAATTGAAGAATGATCCAAAGGGATAGGATTCTGACTGCTTAGTGAAAAACTGGTTGAAATAATAGACACATTCATATACAGTAAAATCTCTCTATAGCGGAATTGAAGGGACCATGAGGTACCGCCGCTATAAAGAGAGTTCCGTTATAGAGAGAGCGAGTAATTAATGGTGGGAGGGAAGTTGGAGTAGTAATTTTTCTGTACAAAATAACTTATATACGTATGTAAATGGTGCATGGAATAAGTTTTTGAAAAACTACTGAATAGAAAACTTTATGACGAATGTTTAATACAGTAGATTACTTCAATACAGTGAGATATTTAAATTAATTACCTAAAGTGTAGGTTATTAACTTAATAAGAAATTTGGATACAAACTGGTTTTATTAGATGTTGTGTTACTAATGTTTAACAATAGAATTTCACTTTTCGTATTGAACTTTTTTCAATAATCTTTCATACAGTACATACCGTAATAGATAGCCTAAAATTAATTAGCACTAAAACTCGTTTTTTACTGAACAGTAATAAACATAGGTTACATACAATTAAAATTTCCTAAAACATAGGCTACACAAACACAAAAAAAATACTCAGTAGGCCTACAGTAAGCTATATATTTTTTTCGTTGTTAAGGAAACAATGACTGTGAAGTACATTTCAATTCGTAAAATAAGTTGTAAATTTTGTTTCGTTTTCATTCATAAAACATGTCTTCAATCTCATTTTCAATGTTTAAAACTTGTAAATTTTCATTTACATATTGGCAATGACAGTACGTGTAAACAACAAGAATAGCGTCTAGTGCCTGTTTACTTGAAGGGACAACATATCTGTTTCCATTTCATCGTCATCTTCACTTTCTTCCTCGTTGTTTTGCGCTAAGACATTTTCGATTATTGCATCATCGCCAACATCTGCTGAAGTGGCCAAGTCATTGTCTGCTCCTACATAGGCATCTAAATCCATATCCTGAAGATATTGTTTAGCCGCTATAGAGAGATTTTTGTGCCGCTATAACGAGAGTTAAATACATTATCGTAGTATACGAAAGGGTCGGGGTCGGCAAATAATACCGCTAAAGAGAGATTTCCGCTATATAGAGTTCCGCAATAGAGAGATTTTACTGTAATACTAAACTATTTAATGCAGTTTCTTTAAAAAAAGAAATGATTAAGTGAATTATATATCAAACAAAATACAATTTAACTAATTTAACCCTCCTCATGGCATCCACGTCACAGCAATATAGTAAAGATAAAAAAATATTGTGACTATCGAAAAGGAATGTGTGTTCGAGAGGTTTCTAGGGGGGACCGAGAAATTCATAAAGTGTTAAATAGTAAATAATAGAGTGACAAAGTAATAATAGAGTTAGTTATAAAAGAATATTTAAAAAGGGCCGTGTATAGTAAGGTAGGGTCTTGGTTGTACAACTATTTATGAAAAAGTCGGTTGGTTACCTGTTTAGATAATTGGACTTTTTGTATAACACCTTTTATTCAATTGTGACTTGTTTACACTAGTTAAGATTTTTCCAGAACCATAAAAAGGATTTTTGTATTTTATTTTTGCATCGAATCTTTCTGTCTTTCCAGAAATCTCTCTGATCCACCTATATAAAGAGAGCCCCAAGTGCAGTCGGAGAGTTAGTATTCGTTTGATCTTAGACGAGTGTTTAGTGCGTGTGCTATTGGTACGTTAGAAAAGGTCGACGTTTCCGGGCATTCGTGAACTATTGTTATTCTGGCTCATTGTGTATATGCATTGTGTATGTGCATTCTGTATAATTGTTTGTAAGTAGTACTAAGTAAATTATTTATTGTATTACTTCATTATAATTAGTTTAGTATTTATTTTGTAAATCTTTTAGTTGTAATAAATACTTGTAATTTTAAACTTTAGTGTATTAATTATTTAATTTACTTAGATCCTGATACGGACCTTAGCGATAAGTGTCACAATATATTACATTAAGTGTGTAGTGTTTATCTTCAAACATCAGTTAAGCCAGGTTGAATTCTTCCTCTGATCTTGACTTAGGCCCATACGTCGTCATACCCAGCTTATATAATATTATACAAATTACAGTCCAATGAGTTTATCCTTTTCCCGACCAATTATAACTCAAAGTTCTTTATTTTCATCAAATTACTAGTAACACAGTTCATAGATTTTTAAAATTAAGTTGCATTTAATTTACCATACCTTTCTTTTTACACTGACAACTACACAATAGTAAGCTTACTTAATAATGAAAATTTTGAATATTCACGTACATCCAACTCCTTTCGAAGATCAAGCCCCACTTGCTTCTTTTACTCTTGTTTTGTATCTTTCAGATATTCATCTCATTTTAAAACAACTAATCAGAATATTGCATTATGTTTCCCTCTCTTTTTCTTGAGGTGTTTAGATTTTTCTAGAACAAATTAACTATCTCTTTCTTTATCTAACATTATCTATCATTTTTTATTTTAAAAACTATTAAACCATATTTATTTTTCACCTTCCCTGTTTACTAGAATATTCTATCTTCCTACTTTACAACATTAGTCCTTTTCTTAACACTTTCAGGATGGCACCCGTACACGATACGGGCGCGCCATTTTGATCGGCTGGACGGCACCCGTATACGATACGGGCGCCTGTTTCACTTGGTTTTATATCCATTAGCTCGTATCGTATACGATTGCCGTCTATGCTGTCACTTAATTTAGTTCATTCTGAATCTAACTGAGTACACTCATAGTCCTAATGCATTGTCAGATTATCGAATAGGCCTATATCGACTTTTACAGCATCGATGTTATCGATGTTATCAAGCGTGAGCAAGCGATCTGCCGGTACTTCTGCACGTTGTTGTTAGTTACTAGTTCGTAATTATAATACTTAGTTTTTTTTTAAATTTTACTTAAGAAATAAAAAAGTAAATTGGTTATTAGAAATAGGTAATTAGTTTGTAAGAATTTAACTCATATAATTAATTTTATTATTCTTATATATTATCATTATACGGTGAAAAATTTTAAATTCAAGAAAACATACCTCTCTTCAGTCAAACATCTTTATCATTAAAATGCAGGTAATCTAAATCTTATTAAATGAAAAGTAATCTACTAATTTTGATCTTTAATTTAATCTTTACTTTTTGAATTTATGACCAATGGTTGATTTGTTACAATATTTTAAAAATCACCGAAAAATGGCAGTCCACGGGCGAAACCACAAAAAAAGTCAGTCTTCAAAGTGTAATACATACTTATGCAATATTTATTTGTTGTTTAGGTCAATAGCCGAAAGGCTGGTTTGAACCTCTAGAGGTTTTACTAAGAAAAAACGAGGAGTAAGGTGGTTTACCATTACCTTCCTCACTGAGTTGAAAGAGTATGCTTATCAGCATGCCAGGCCCTCCGAAAAGCACTCACTTTCCACCCTGCAAATGACACCTTCACTTCATTCACCACAGGGTTTGGCTGATAGTGAAATTCATTACTCTCAGAGGAGATAACTCTGACTAGTGTCTTTTACACCTCTACCTCTTCTGTTCTTGAATAGTTCAGTCATATAAGTGGCTGACTGTGTGATAAGAAACAGAACTATTTTTTTAGCCCTGGACCTAACAGATAGAGTGCAATTAAAATAACACTCCACCTGCCCGTTTTGGGCAAAATATTTATTTATATTGAAAAATAAATCTTTATAATGCATCCTGCAGTTTGAAATATTTCTATTTCATATAATGAATTAATATAATAATTTCACTAACCTTCTTTTTAAACTGCGTCACCTTTATTTTATTCCTACTTACACGTGTTTCGGTGGATCCACCATCATCAGAGTAAATGAAAAATTGATACTAAAAATTTTTTTCATTTATTTAAAATTTACAGAAGATGATACATCTTCAGTCACTTGTATAAAACTGATTTAAAATTAATTTATTTTAATTTATCCCTTCTCATATTTACTGAAGATAGCAGCAGCAGTCAATATCACTTCATCATTCCTAAATTTTATCTGTTCATTCAAAATGTCCTGCTTTTGCTCTTTTTAATATTTATAAATATGGAACATCTCATATTTTTCAATTTTATTTTTATTCTCTATATTACATTGTTCTATTATATTGAAATGTTCATCTATTTTACCAAATTTATGTTTTTCTTCTTTTATATGATTGTTATAGTTAGATATAATGTAGTCATATTTCAGTGCTTTTTTATGTTCATTATACCTCACTTGAAAATTACGTCTAGTCATACCAATGTAAAATTTTTTACAATCCTCATTACCACAATCTATTTTATACGCACCCTTTTTATTGCTTAGTGTTTCATTTATATTATTTTTAATAATATTTGTGGACAGTAGTTTTTTATTATTACATGTGTATGCGATTTTATAAAATTTATTTAATGTTCTGTATAATTTATTGTTAATAGTTTTATTGTATTTTAATGCAATAAATGGTTTATGTTTTATTTTATTATCTAATATAAGGGTGGTTCTCAAGTTATTTTTAAAATGTAGTTTGTTTTTAATTTTATTTATTACTTTATTTATTTCTTTTTTATGATACCCATTCTTTTGTGCTATGAATTTTATTGTTCTTAATTCATTTTCTAGTAGTTTTTTATCTTTTATATAATTATATGCTCTGTGAATCATACTATGGTAAGCTGCCATTTTATGTGAGTATGGGTGGTTAGATGACTTATTTATATTTGTTACTGGTAATATACTTTTACGAAATACACCTGTTGTTATTTTACTATTACCCTTGATTAATTGTATGTCCATGAAATTTAATTTATTATTATTTTCAAGTTCCATAGTGTGGTGTAATTTATCATCAAATGTATTTAATTTTTTTTAAATAACATCCTCTTCATTTTTATATGTCTTTTCCAATATTACCAGTATGTCATCTACATATCTGTGCCACATTACTACATTATGTGTGTGTTCTATTTGTTACACGGTTATTTCTTCAAAATATTGTAAATAAATTTCAGACAAAATAGAGCTTAATGGTGCTCCCATAGTAAGTCCATCTTTTTGTTTGTATATTTTTTCATTAAATTTAAAATAATTTTGTGAAGTACATTGTCTCAATAATCCTATAACTTGCTTTACTTCATCTGCTGCTATCTACAGTAAATATGAGAAGGGATAAATTAAAATAAATTAATTTTAAATCAGTTTTATACAAGTGACTGAAGATGTATCATCTTCTGTAAATTTTAAATAAATGAAAAAAATTTTTAGTATCAATTTTTCATTTACTCTGATGATGGTGGATCCACCGAAACACGTGTAAGTAGGAATAAAATAAAGGTGACGCAGTTTAAAAAGACGGTTAGTGAAATTATTATATTAATTCATTATATGAAATAAAGATTTATTTATATAAACTTCATAATGATAATAATAAAATATTGATTTACACACAAAATAGTATAATTTTTTGTGTATAAAAACCCTAAATAAAAAAATACGTTCATAAAACGAAAAAAATAGATATGATAAAACAGAGCTTTGACATGTTCAAATGTTCAACGCTTGCCCTCTTCTTCTGACTGTTGAAGGTAGGCTACACTGTGCTGCGTCTATTGTAATAATATGTAAGATGATTTCTGTAGATAACATGGCAGGGCTCGGTAATACTTTTGCAGGTAAGAATGTCTTTAATGGTAGATTGTAAGAATAATAGGATTCTAGTGTGTTATTTTTGCCTAAGATCTATCTGGAGTACTCAGGGTTCAAATGAAAGGAGTTCTCTCATTCTAATCTGTATGAAGGGAGTTAAGGTGAGACTGTATGACGGTTTTAACTAAAATTTCGATTTTCGGTTTTTTATGTTTTTCAAGTTTTTAGACCTAGTTCAACCACAAAACTTTAAATTACGTGAAAAAAAATAGTATTTTAATGAAAAACAATTAAGTTTTTAGGGGGTTTACCCAGAAAAATTATCGTGTAACCAAGAACGAATATTTTTCATAATTTTATACGGATCGGTTTAGAGCAAAGGGAATTTTAGTACTTTAAAAAAACCGACATTTCTGTTTTTAATAGTCTCAGCCATTGGTTCATCTTTCTAACCAACTATTAATGGGAAATTCACTTGTTTGTGTTGTAAGCCTACATTTTGTTTTTTCACCTGTTCCCGCAAATTAAAATTTTTAACATTTAGGTATATTTTTCTCGGAAACCATTTAACCTACCAGGCTGAAATTTTTACCTGCTATTTATCTTGCATATGCACATATTCTGGTATTTCTATGACTTTCTCAAATTTTGCAAAAATTATTAATTTGTAAAATACCGTAGAAAAAAATGTGTAAGAATGTTATATTATTCGTTATTCTGTTTTTAAGTTTATGGTTCAACAGATTAAATTGAAAAAAATTTCAATAGCTAGAGCAACCCGACATCTATAAGAAAGTAAAGTTTCATTTCCCTATCGTTAACCAATCCTGTGAAAAATGTACCTAAAAATAGCAAATTTAACATTGACAGGGTACAAAGTACAGTCTTCCCTTAATGTGGAAGGGTTTCACTTCTTCCGCTAGGTAATTTAATTCTAATTGTACAAGATATTTCAAAGGAGTAAAGTTAATATTCAATTAAGGGAGGATCGATTGTGTAACTTTTAATTAGATTTTTAAGTTATTTTTAACTCACAATCCTTGCTGTTTAATAATAGTAAATAAATAAATTAGTATTTCAAACAAAAACCAAACTTTATTGTTTTAAACTTCTTCCTTATTTTTAGTCATTTATGTCAACAATTTTATTGCCAACTTCGTTATTAATTCTCTAGTTCCATTTCCTAGTTATAAATAATTTATTTAATAATGTCAACAAACTTTACGGCGGTTTTATTACTGCTGTTTTATATGTGCACACACTTATTGTTTTACTGCTACTTTTACATGCACAAACGTTATTATAGAAGTCAGAAAATTTACAGGCAGGCAGTAATACTTCTTGCATCAAAACATCCCTTGTACATATATGTGTAGGTAACCGCAACAACAGCTGCATCAAGCTTAGAATAACTTATAGTTACAGTGGTTCTCAGCAAACGGAGCAAACTTTATAAATAAAACTCTGCAACCGCTATACTAAAGTATAAACATAAATTTATTGAACTGAATGATTAAAAAAAGGAAACTGATTCGCTTAAAAACAATCGAGTCATATTTAGCCAACCTAATTCTAAAATTATGTAGCAAATATCTCACCGAAATGTGATCCCGACAATAATTACACACATCTTTAAAATCGATGGTAACGGGTGTTTTATTAAGGACGCAACCCTGATTATAAGAAGATAGAAGTAATACATCGGTAAATTTTCTGTCCCCCAATCGGTATATTGGCAACAGTGTACTCAAGGCCAACTACCTAAAACAGTTAAAATGTTTCAGTCAAGCATTAGTGTGGTGACAGCAGTCGTTTCGTTATATTGTGTCAGCAATGGTTTTTTTCCAAGGAAGAACGCGTGTTTATTGTAGAGACTTACATAGCGAGTAAAGTCAGAACCCGACGGCAAAAAATCGACCGCGACAGCACCGCCTGAATTCTCAGACATTCTAAGTAGACCGCGACGGCACCGTTCGCTCGTCGGCAGTCACATATTGGGATATTAGGAAAGCTAAACCGTTTCGATGTTTGCCGCTTCGGCGGCGCGGCAATTTACCGCCCGTCGGCAGCGGGCCTTAATCTTACAAATGTGTGCAAGATAAGTTTCAGTTGAAATTTCCCCGTTCTGCCGTTCCGAATAAATCGTCAATATTGCGTTTGATAAATAAATTCCGTAGAACTGGGAGTGTACTCGATAAGAAACCACCTTGCCAGCCAACAAAGTTAACGGCGGGAGTTCTCGAAGATATGAAAATCGTTTGACTCAATCACCTAAAAAATCGCTTAGAAGATTGACATCGCAATCTGGGCTAACATTAACTACTACTACTGTTTTCAGAGCTACGTAAAAGTTACATTTGCATCATTATCGCGTT